>LQNK01000378.1:240436-256575 GCA_001586405.1 Phoebis sennae | reverse complement strand
GACATCACCATACCGCCGATGGATGTCGAGCTCGACCTGTGCTTCTCGCTCCAGTACCCGCACTTCGTCAAACGGGATGGGAACAGGTCAGTAAAGATCATGTTAATAGTCATTTCTACCAGCATAATCCACACTCGGTACGTATAACGCGATAGGGACAGGATTTAAATGACATGATTTACAAAAAATATTGGGTGCCGTTGGTCCAACAAAATCACTAGCCTCCAAGTATGAAATTGGACCTGTGCCTCTTTTTTTAACTGTAACACCTTTAAGTTATTACATTTCATAGTTAGAAATAGTTGCTTTGTGTCCAGAAACAAAAAATATTCATTAATAATATTTACACGGAATCCGGGCCAATATTGTTTTTCTACTCGTGTAGAATAGGAAATGTAAAATACAATAACTGTAATTCGGATGCAACTTAGTCAAATATTTCGTTCATTACAGACCTTCGATCTCCAATTTGCCTATAAGTTCCTTTACGACTATTTGCAACGGCTGTCTTAGACCGATCATTCCGAAGCTTTCGCATAAATATTTATGGGCTTATAAAATATGTTCAGTTACTCATCGTCGCTTTATGAGTCGAAACGCTTGAGATGGGCGGTTCAAATGTGAATAGCAATGATATTTTAAGGTCGAGGTTACGGGTAATGGGTCCTACAATTGGGGCGATGATATTGCCTCAGTAAATGTAATGGATTTAATAGCGTCGACTTATATTGAGTTAGTGTCAGGCGATGAGGGATAACGAAATTCTTCGAAGACACGTATTTGCTACATTTTACTTTTTTGTACCTTGTATTAAATGGTCTAAGAATTATGTATTATTCAACGATCAAGTCTCTAGCTTCTTAATATAGATAAGAATGTACCTTGGGAAGTTGAACGTTGCCATATTTCTTATTTATAATGATACATGCTTAGAAGGTGTCACGAGCGACCCATTTAATATTTTTTATTGAAAAGATAACACATCCCGTGTTCCTCACTTAGTTGTATTATTTCTAGTTTTATAATATTGCTTTTATGTTATAAACGGTTTCATATTCTAGTTATCTTTAGTTTTTTAGCCGAATGTGACAGGCGTGTTATATTTTTCGAGCGAAGATATGTATATTTGTTTGCCCATTTCTTTGGCACGCCCTAAAGCCCAAACGGCTGGACGGATTTTAGCATGTGAGGTACTGTTGAATTCGTTAGAATAGTGTCAGTAAGGCTATGTAAAATTTCAAAATATAATTTTCATAGGTAATTCAGGCGGATTTTCTCATGCACAATTATTACTTAAACTTATTACGATGACCCGATTGGCGCAATGGATGTGGCAATGGTCTATTGCGCCGGAGGGTGTGGGTTCGATCTCCACGAGCAGAAAATTATTCTACTTACTTTTCTACTGTTTGGGTGTATATATCTATAGTTTGTATTCACAAAAAGAATGTATGTTTATCAGTTATAATTTTCCATCGTACAAGCTTTGCTTAGTTTGAAACTAAATGGCGTAGTGTTAAATATCCCTAAATATTTCTTTTATTAATGCAACAAAAGTGAATTAAATAGTTGTATTTTAGACAACAATAATTCATAACATGTGTTCGGACATTCATTTCAGTTTTGTTCATCTCGTGTAAATAATAAACGTTTAGCGTCTCGAAATAAACAGGATGGGCACAGTTTCCTTTATTGCTTTCTGCTTACACGTTAGTACGTAGTTTTACCGTGGAATTGGCCTTCAAGCGCGACCCCTTTTAGTTTGAACTTCGCTTTTATGGACGCGCTGTTTTTATGGTTATTGATATTAAAATAGCGTTGCGATTTTGTTATGGACTAAGCTTGAATTTTATTTTGAGCACACGTGTGTGGAGGTTGAGGGTGGAATGTATAGGTTTTAAAAAGGCAGTTATTATTTCTATACTTGATTGACTATATTTTGATGGAAATATATTAAAAAATAGAATTAAAATCTTTTTCACAGTATTTACACATTTTTTAATAAACTTTATTCAATTTACGAAACATTATGACTACCTTTACAACCATCATCGGTTGTAAATTAAATAAAGTTTATTGATAAACGTGAAAATAGAGAGATAAAGACTATATTTTTTTTATTATTATTTCATTATCAATTTTTACATGCAATTATTTTACGTTTGCTAAATTATACCATTTAACGTATTAGAAGCTGTGTTATATAAAAGAAAATCGCTATTTAATCTATATTTAATACGCGGGAATAATAAGGCAGTGTTTGCAGTTTGTCATAAATTCAGGTAAAGCGATCAGGATATCAGGAGCTTTGCCAAGTTTGCCGCAGAAATGAGTTTGCTCGGCGCCGGCTTGGAATCTAATAACAACGGATTTCCTAGTCGCCGATGATGAGCCTGAGTGTAAGCTGCTCCGGCATATTTTACACCGGATACGAAATTTACTGAGGGAATTTTACGTACGTAGGAGGAATTGGCGTGGAAATGTTTATCGTTTTTGGAATAAAATCTAGGAAATCTTACGTAATAAAAGCTACGGGTAAATTATAGGAGAGGAAGGAATTCACGTCCTTAAATACATATATTATTTTTCATTGGTTTTCTCAACTTTGCAGCGTATACTAGAATATAAATTTATGATTCGTTTCAACATTGTAGATGACCTTTTTTATTTTAAACTTCTATTTCCCTGAAAATTACTTAAACGATATATCGAGATAAATACGCCATTTGTAGCGTCTTACAATGTCTGAAGATAAGGCGGTGTTTGTCATAAATACAGAGAAAACGATCAGGATATAAGCCAAGCTTCCTGCAGAAATGAGATTGCTCGGCGACGGCTTATCTAATAACTGCGGATTTCCCAGATTATGTTGATCTCCATGAGTGTAAGCTGCTGGAATAAAATATATGAAACTAGCCGCCTCGCGGTTTCACCCGCGTACCTTCCGATCCAATAGCTACTACCGAACTAAAAGTAGTCTATATTCACCCGTGTGGCAACGGCTTAGAATACATGAGTCGCCACCCCATTTCTAACCGTAGGTAAGAGGCGGATCTGCTGCATAACATTACATCCTCGACGTGAAGCAGACGTATTGCTATATATATATATATATATCAGTCACTGAAAAAATAGGTGAACAGCATGCTCGGATTGCCGGCTGTAACATAAGAAAAGTTATTCTGAACCCTTACCCATATGTATCCCAAGTCATCATAATCGGTTCTATAGTTTTTGTGTGAAAGAGTAACAAACAGACATACAGCTAGTAATTCATGATATCATAGAAATTTATGAAAATCTGAATTAAAATTTAAGATACAATATTTTATTTAATTATATTGTAAGTGCGCATTTGGATGCTTTAGGTATTACAGACATTCATTATAGTCAAGGCTCTTATAGTACAATCACTAATAATTATATTTTAACGTTCAAATAATTAAATATTTATGGATCATAATTCTGGACGCGAGACGCAAATGACATTAAATTTGAATAATATTTTACAAGTGCAAGACGCGTAATGAACGTCCTGGAGTCCCAAAGTCCCGGCTACATTTTGTAAATGTTTTATGGCTGTCGTGTCGGGGCCGTGTCGTTAAATTTAAAGGGAAATGTCCTGGCTTGTTTATCTCTGGGTGTAGCGTGAAATATGTCAGCGTAGGTTCGCGAATTTATGTGTGAAGCAACTTTTATTGAGGGTAGGTTTTATTTTCAATGCAGTTTTGAACGATGGATGGAAAGTGCATGTACTTCATAGGAATTTATTGTGAAAATGAATGGGATGGTTTTTAGTAATCAAGACAATGGCTTATGTATACGTATATTGCGAGGATATATGTTTGAATGTGTGTTTGTTACTCTTTCACGCAATAACTACTGAACCGATTGTGATGAAACTTGGTAGTCATATAGGTAAGGCTCCAGAATAACACATAGTCTACCTCTAATTCCGGAACTTCCATGGGATCAGAAGTTGAAACCGCGTGAAACCGCTGGCCAGTTAATAAAATAACATAACTAAGTGTTGAAAAATTTGATATTCTAAGAAAAAAGTCGTAAGTCTTATATATTTAATATATTTACGTTCTGTTTTATATTCCAGGTTGCAGATCATGCTGCAGCGTCGCAAAAAGTACAAGAACCGCACCATCCTGGGCTACAAGACCCTTGCTGAAGGTGTCATCAGAATGGATCAGGTATGCTTTTACATTATTGTTAATTATTGAACGGTGAAGTCTTGGAGGCCTTACTCGAGATGGTCCGGTGAATACTTAGGACAAAAGAAAATGTCGAGTTTAAAAATGAGCGAAATCGATTGGTGGTAACGAAGATAGTGGGGGGAGGGTGAAATAGGCGATTTTCATATGAATATAGCCGAGGGTCAAATGAAAAGTCTTGATTTATACATTAGAACATGAGGTCTAGGTCGGAGCGAGCCACTAGTTATTCATATAAATAAGGTACTAGTATAACATATAGGCTACTTGATAGATTGTTTTGTGACTTGTTAATGGAAATGCATTTTAAGTATTGAATTAAAGAATGATCACTGATCACCTGATGATGAATTCGAAACCGCTTGTAATTAAATAAAGTTCACTAATAAATAGTTGAAATAGAGTAAAAATCGTTAATTTAATATATAGGCTACTTCTTATACCGTAATTCACACGGTATCAGAAGTTAGATACGCGGGTGAAATTGCGCGGCGTGGTTAGTCCTTTGTATTTTTGTATGTTTGTATTGAATAGGCTCAAAAACTACTGTACCGATTTCAAAATTTCTCTTACCATTACTTAGAGGGATTCATCCGAATCCGTAAAGGCTATCTTTTATCCCGGAAAAAAGATAGTAGATACAATATTATGCTACGGAAGCGAAGCCGCGCGGATCAGCTAGTATATTAATAAAGGAAACTAGTGAATGAACAGCTGGTAGTAAATCGTACGTCATAGTTCAGATATTTCAATCCAACGTCGTATCCAACATAGTTTGGGCGATTAGTGAATCATCCAATTGAACGCCGGCAGTCAGAACTAAAAATATATTGCCTGCTGGAATTAGTAAATTGTTGTGGATTAACGAAATTGAGGGTGCGCAAAGGTTACCGAAGCGTTCAAGGTAGAAGATATGTAGTACTCTATGTTTTGATCTAGTGGAGATTGTAATATTATTTGCTATGTCTGATTGATACTAGACAAAAATGATGACATCTATACTAATATTATAAAGAGGAAAGGTTTGTTTGTTTTTTTGTGTGGAATAGGCTCCAAAACTACAGGACCGATTTGGAAGAAATTTTGTACAGAGATTCTTTGAAACCCCAGGAATGACATATGATAGTCTTATAACGAAAATCCTACGGAAACGGGTTATATACGCGGGTGAAACCACAGCTTAGCTAGTTTTCAGTAGTGAAGCGAGAAACGGCAGGTCTTATCATAGATACGAATGCGTTCTTTCCAAGCCAAGTGGCAGATTTATCAGTATTTATAAACGAGTCAATGAAAAATATTTATTGCACTAATAAGAAACACATAAATATATTGTCGGAGGACAGAAAGCGGTCTGATTACTAATAGGCAACGGGAAATTAGACGAAAGATTACATAAAATGAGTAGAGAGTGCATAGAAAAATATTATTAGAAAATTATAGAATAAATGCGGAAAAATTTAAGAATATAGAAAGGACATACACAAAAATGTACAATACAAAACCAACAAATCATGTATTGTGTAGGATAGGATTCGATATTTATACATTTAATTTCGTTACATTTAACTCTGCACAACGGAGAATGCTCAGGAAATGGTTATCTACAGTAATATTATAAAGAGGAAAACTTTGTTATTTTGCTCAATGATTACTGGACCGGTTTTAAAGATGCTTTATTACGAGTAACAGAGGCTATATTTAATAGGCTATATAAATACCATTATGCTACGGGAGCAAAGCCGCGCGGATCAGGTAGTTATAGATAAGAATGCGGCATTACGTCCCGATTGCGGTTCCCATCTCTCGTAATTCATTCATTAGGCAACGACGGTAATGATACGTCATTAGTCGTTATTGTGCTCAAATTGGCGTTGTTATAGACGGTTGTTGATGCTAGTTTGAACGTTAGAATAATATGGTGAAGTGGGTATAGTTATAACTAGAGATGTAATAAATAATTATTTGGTATTCGACGAATTCGGCATCTTTCACTATTCTATTTATTAAATGCTATCCTTCCTATGTGTGCAAAATTTGTTCATTATTAATTTGTTGTTCGGTTACTAAGCAGTATTTAAAAATAGCTATGCCACGGTTTTTATGTCCTTCTCCTGGTTCTAAGCTATTTCCCTACGAATTTTCTGCCAAATTGGTCTAGCAAATCTCGAGTTATATGTGCTGTGACAAATCCGTCTCTGTGTTACACATAATATTTTTTTTGCACACCAAAATACATTCACATATTCAGATATAGACCCTGACTTCCAAACTAGTGAAAACTGTATCTCGGAGGTCAGTTTCTTTCCAAGTCGAAATAATACACAATAGGTATTCATGGCAGACAAACAAAACCAATAAAAAAAGATAAATTAATAGTAAGTAATACAGAATTAAAATTACTAGCTAGCTATTAATAAACGCTTGACCATATTATGGTGATTGTATGTGTTAGTTAAATCATAATATAGATTAATCTAACATAGCATTTTATTTAGAACTATATATGTCTTGTGATCCTTTAAAAATTGTGTATATTATAAAAATTATATTCCACAGGTACTCCAAAGATCAATGGACATGGAGCTGGAGTTGACCAGCGTTGGTGGCAAGGTGGGCGCGGCTGCGGGCCAGCCGGTCGCCAGGCTGACCATCACGGGGCTCGCCTCCACGCCCGTGGACCACGACACCAAGAACAACAACACGCTGCTGATCACCGGTGAGTCCTGAGATAAGAAGGTCCCGGATTAAGTCACCATCACGGGGCTCGCCTCCACGCCGGTGGACCACGACACCAAAAACAACAACACGCTGCTGATCACCGGTGAGTCCTGAGATAAGAAGGTCCCGGATTAAGTCACCATCACGGGGCTCGCCTCCACGCCCGTGGACCACGACACCAAGAACAACAACACGCTGCTGATCACCGGTGAGTCCTGAGATAAGAAGGTCCCGGATTAAGTCACCATCACGGGGCTCGCCTCCACGCCGGTGGACCACGACACCAAGAACAACAACACGCTGCTGATCACCGGTGAGTCCTGAGATAAGAAGGTCCTCGATTAAGTCATGACCGATGTTCGACAATAGCCTTTGGTGTTTCCTTGCGGTCTTCACTGGTATACGTTTTTAAACGCAACAGGCAATGATTAATCGTAGAGATTAAACATGCTGTTATTAGTTTATTGTTTTTTATTTTCTAATTTTGATTCAGTTATGAGTAACTACTGATGCAATGTAAGAGAATGGCCATTGCTGTTAGCTTGGGGTCTTCACTGGTATACGTTCTTAGACGCAACAAGCAATGGTCAAACATCTAAATTTAATATGTTTTGATTCAGTTATGGGTAACTGCTGATGCATAATGTGGTATCGTAAGAGAATAACGTATGACTGACTGCAAATAATGCTGAAATGGTATGATTCTCGGAAGGCATAATTTTGGTTTTTAAATTAACAAGTCCCATTCAGTGATAAGCAACAACCCTCAAAAAACTGCAGGAACATATAAGGAGTAGAAGATCTTACTTATTTCAGATTCCGATCCCAGTGACTTTTTACCAAACTACTCTCAATCAAAAATCCTTTTGTGTATAAAAGTGAAACCCCTATTAGGGAATGGGGCGGATTTTTAAGTCCGATTCACTCAATATTTTAGGCGTTCTTAGACAAATAGGTAATGAGCCTTCTACGTCCTGCCAGACTGATACATTTTTTCCACGTCTCCTCCGGGGATCGAACCCAGGACCAACGAAGTTTGTGTATAAAGAACTAAATACCATTAATGTCCATTTCAGAGCGAGGCTACTCAGATGAGGAGGAGGAAGGGGAGTTCAGCTCGGTGGAGGAAGCCGACGAGATGACGTACGGCGCCCCGGCCCGGCGGCGGCCGCATCGGCAGATCGAGTTCAACAAAGCTGACTTCTCTTATACTAAGGTAGGCTTGGATAGGTGAGGGTAGATGTGATTTTGACCAACACGTTTATATCAATCTTTTTGGACAGAGTTTAAGGTACATTTGCAGATAAAATTGAAAGGACTTCCATAATAAAATTGATCCATATTTATAACACGTTATGGTTCAAGACAGAAAATTTGAGATATGGTGGCATTTTCTTTTTATAATGAACAAAAGAGGAGTTTATACAAAAAGAAACATTGCATGTTTAGACTAAGGCTTCTGCTATAATTGAGCTTATATTATCGTATTATTGTACGTCTATTATTTGAAATGTGTTTATTCAAGTAAATATTTATGCAAACTTTAAATTCATAAAATTTACATAATTTATTTATTTATGCAATAAGGTTAAATCGAAAATATATCGAAGTTTATAAATTTTTGTTTTAAATATTTTATGTGCTTATGCGAAAAGTGTGGTTTATTTTGGAAGAATATTGTCTGAGAAGATTAAAATTAAAAATAAAAAGTTAAAAAAAAAATTATTACATTTTACTATCAGACGTAATCATCTAACATAAGCCATGCCTAATAAAATTGCTTGCACGCAGCTGGGCTACATGGATCGAGAGAGACAGAGCTATATCCGCTCGAAGGCGCACGAGAGGGACAGCGATAGTGAGCTCGAACACGCGCCGAGCAAGCGCAAGGGCAGCCGCGGCAAGCTGGCGGTGAGCCGGCACGCGAACTTCAATCTTAAGATCATGACAATAGAAATCAATTTACTTTAATCTGTATATAAATAGATTGGTTCATAATAAAACTTTATATTAAGTTTAGAATAAAATAAATTACAAATTAAGATAATAAATGAAATTTAATATAAAAAAATAAAACAAAAGCATGATTTTTGTATTGATTTCTATTGTCATCAAGTTGCCTGCGTAGTAGGAATTGTAGTTTTTCTAGTAGTTAGTTTTCTGTGTGATATTAATATTTATTCTATTACATACCCTAAAGATAATCTGTCTTGTGTGCTGTCGTGTCTTATATGGATTGGAAAACTTATACTTTAAATTGTCTTTTTTGGTGGCACAACTAAAAAAAGATTTCTACCTATTTTTTGGACTTGATTTCTCTGTGTGTTAAGGTATATTTTGTATGTACCGATTGTCTTTCATCATCTATTTTCTTAAATATAATCAAATCTGTTCACTATAAATTCTTCTATTCTTAAAATATAAAATACTAGCCGCGCCCCGCGGTTTCACCCGCGTAACTTCTGATTCTAGCCTATATGTTTTAAAAACATTTATTCTGAACCCTTGCCTATATGTATAGCATAATTGGTTCTGTAGTTTTTGCGTGAAAGAGTAACAAATACACATCCATACAAACTTTTGCATTTATAACATTAGTAGGATTCAGTATCTAAAAAAACTTCTAAAAAGCTTCCTGCACTCAGCTCTAATATATAAAATTATAAAAATCCTGAAATAGCCCAATTCTAAAAAACGTAAGTTTTTCACGAATTCACGAAATATTTTCAACTAAGATTATATGATTCACTACAAATCAAACATTAGTAGACCAAAAAATGAACATAGTGACAAAGCATCGCTATTTTTTCATCAAATAACATTACACTCATTACTATTTATCTACACATGAAACTTCATCAACTTTCACATTGCGTCACTCCTATTCGCCTTGACACCACCTTCGCGTATGATCTCATCGGTTATCAGCACAGAAGCTATCGTGATAAGATATAGTGTTATGCGAACTACTGAATACAATGCAGGTAACGAACTGGTTCTCACAACCAATGGAAAATCAACTTTGTGCAACTAAAACTGGGTTCAAATTAGCATGACGAGTGTGAGTGGATTTGGAATAATGCCGGAATTCTGTGTTTTGCCATATTTAATTGAAATGGTGTTTTGTGTGATGAGTAAAATTATGTGTTATTTGGGTTGAGTTTTATAACAGGAGATATGGTTGGTTTTGTGCGAGTGCCTTTGTGTATGTATTACAGAAATAACATTTAGCCAAGTCATTTTCTTCATGTGTAATATTACCTTTGATAACATTTTGAATCTATGAATAATAACAAAAAAAAATTAAGAGTAGTATACATTGCATTAGTAGCAGCTGACAAGATACTGGTTATATAACTTTTTGAACTTTTTTACACTTACAAATCCAAACATTGATTTATTCTCAAGATTTCTTTTAGAAACAGGAATGCATCATCACATATATCGTGCTTATGTTATCAATGACAATGTCTTTGTCTATTTATACAATATTCAAACCAAGATTACTGAAAGAACTGTAGAAAGGGTAGGATCTCTACGTTTAAAGAATCATTTATTCTCATTAACTGAAAAGTTACTTACATGAGAGCCTAAGTAAAGTTAAACAGATTAAGGAATAAGATACATAGCCGACCAAGTACAGTTGCTTCAGATGTTACACAAGTTAAATGGCATTTATTATAGGAGTGGTCGTTAACTATATGATCAGCTAGTCGTTATAAACATACATCGTTTTGGAGTTTTTTGGTATTAGAAACCACTTCAGTAATTGTCTAATATTGATTGATATTTAGGGCAGAATATAAACAGTTTTTTTCCATTCCAGCAACGCAACTTGAAGCAGAAGTTCGCAGCGCTCCTGCGCCGCTTCCGCGTGCCCGACGAGATGGGGGAGCGCGGCGCCGCCCGGGACAACCACAACGCGCAGCGGGACATCGACGAGCTGTTCCAGGTGATTTGCTGATGATGCTGTTGACGAATTTTATACGTGGTTTATTTACAAATTCGTTTGAGTATTTTTATTGTTGTGCGTGTTGTAAGAGGCGACAGAGGGTCATTCTGCTGCATAACATCTTCAGCAAGAAGTGTTAAGATTGGGAGCGCTTCAGCAAGAAGTGTTAAGATTGGGAAAGGGAGTCCCTTCTTTTTATAATCTCAATCCTACTAATCCTTCTGGTTTCTATTTAATATAAACTTTTGCCTGATAAAAACAAATCAAGGAATTGTATGTATGTGACGTTTCAAAATAGCGTTCAAAAAAGCCAATTCGAAAAAATTTACGATTTTAATAAAGTTGTGGGGAAGGTCGCCTTTTTATTAGTACAAGTATTCTTTGATAATAAATTTGATCATAAAATTCAATGCCACAGTCGTTCCAGGAACTGGAGTCTCTCTCGTGCGGCGAAGGCGAGGACTCGGGCCCGGACCAGATGGACACCATCAGCATCGGCTCCACGCCCAAGCCCTCGCTGCGGCCCTTCTTCAGCAGCTCCCGCAGCCTCGCCAACCAGGACCACCACCGGCACTCCAATGGTGAGTGGGGCGTGTGGCCGTACCGTGCTCAGAGACCATAGACTAAACTGTGATACGAGTGCATTTAGTTTATCTGTGGTCTGTGGTATAGACTAGCTTTACTTTATAGTTATATTTTTTTGTGATTTGTAAACAGAACTGATTTGATTTTTTTATGTAAATTGTAAAATAAATAACATAATTTGTTTGAGTTCAGTTTCGTTTTTATTTTTTGATGATATATTTTTCTACCCTCAATACAGGTAAATTACAGAGTACCTGTTCATTTCTTTCATTTCATTTATTTCATGACATTTTTTTTATTGATAATGTTATTCAAATAGGTATAGTAGGTATTTAAATATTATATGAAATACATTTAGTAAATAGGTAACGATATTTGATGAAGATTTGGTATGACAGTTCAATGCATTGTGTGATGGCTTAATTTTTGTTTTGCATTAATATTACAGAATAATGAAACGTAGACGTATCATTTTCATTGCATAATTTGTGTTTGTATACGTAACGCTGTGTGCATAGTGTAGTGCATGTGTGGGTGGAGCGGAGGCGGTTGCAACACAAACATAACAAGCAACTTAAACATATTAATTGTTATTCATACTTACAATTCATTATACATGTGTGTGAGGATGAGATATGGGTGGTCGCAATTTTGTTTTGATTTTGTATCAAGGTAATAAAATATATAAAGTTTATTTAAGACTTGTAATTATGTTCAGTTTTAATGGTAAAATAATGTATATTTACAGTATAACGTTATATTGTAACATTCATAAAAAAACACAAAGTTACCGAGTTTTTTTCACTTCATAAACATCAATACATTATATTTCTATCTTTTTCAATCTTCATTCACATTGATGCTGGAATATCGTTAAATATCTTATAAGATATTCCCACTAAGTAGATTTTGCTAGCATCCTGAACCTCAGGTATCCTTCCCTTGATTAGAAAAACAAAACAAAAACAAAATTGCGTCCCCCCCCCACGCCACCGCCCCGCCCATCGTAAGCTTAACGCATGCGCAGTGACGCGGCACGCCAGCCTCGCCTCCGCCGCAGAGCTGCGCCCGCGCGACCGGCAGGCCCTGGCCATTGCAGGTACTGTGTGCAGGAATACTGTGTGCAATTATAACAGACTCGCTGAAATTTATATAGCGGAATTGAAAGTATAAATATGCTTTTTTCTTTAAATAAAAGTAATATGCAATTCCATCAAGAAGTATCAATACAAGGTATTAAGTATTTCGGATAAAAATTATCCTTTTTCGGGTCCTGAAGTATCGTTTTAGTGTTAAAATGTGACAAACGGACGTTTATAATATTAGCAGGGATTTAGGATTTAGAATTTGGAAACCTTAAAATTACTTATATGATTTGAAATCACTCAGATGTATTACGTCAAATAGATTTTGAATTTTGTTAATGCAGTTATTTTGTATGGACAATCGAATTATTTTTTATAATTGAACAAAAACAAAAAAATAAACTACTTTTCATTAAGATAACGTGCTAATGTAATCCTAAAAGAAGATCAAACACGAAAACCAATGAATCGAATTAATATTTAACCAGGTTTATTTCAATTCGTTTTCAAAACTTGAACATATCTCTTAAAATCTAAGCTAATATTATATTATTTTTATCTTTTACTGGTTATAAATGCACATAGTTTTTTTAAAACACTTCATGAATAATTTTTTTTTCATATATTTTTATACAATTTGTTAAACAAATTCTATAAAAAATGATAATTAAAGTTTATTGCACTACTCACAGCAAGCTTCTTGTGTTGTTATTTTGTTCAATTTCGCAATACTTTCTTATTTTCTTTCAAATCTGGTATCTAGTTATGTTTACTCACTATTATTCTTCACTTTCTGTCACTAAAATGTTCACTGCATTTTCATTTGTTTTAATAAAACACTTAAAACTACAAATGTATCTAATTTAAATTCATTAGATGTTAAATGTTGATCACATTTTAGATTAAAGATACACTAAATCCTCTACAAATTCTTTCTTTTTAGTGTAGTTTTTCTATAGAATATGTAAATTTCCCCTTCCTTCTCTTATACTCTAAACATATTGAATTAGAGCAAAGAAAATGATTATCAATTCTAAATAACATAAATGTATGTATAGAATCGGAGGCAGTGCGTAGTTCGGCGGGGGATGAGAGGGGAAGTGAGGGGAATAGCGACGGTGACATTACTTTGGACGCCCCAGTGTCCGGTGCGTCTGTGTCCAGCTCGCCACCTAATGAGACTAAGGTGGGTTTTATTTATAAGAAAGTGGATTTTTAAAGTCAAAGTTGTGTATAAAAATATAAATATATCGTTGTTGTATAGGGCCATCTATGACGACGCGCACTACCAATTCTGAATTTGGAAGTATTTTACTATGATCGCAATACTTAATAAATATTTGATAAGTCTATTTTTTTAATGAGTGTGTACCTATAAAACTGAAGCTTGCATAGATGTACTGTCAACGATTGAGAAGAACATATACAAAGAATTTCTATCGTTTATTAATTCTTAATAACGCACTTTCAATAAATAAAACACTTTCTAGCATTATTGTTTCAACAATGAGTTGTAGTAAGTAATATATATAGTGTGTAATTTTTACCATAACCAAAGTAAACCATTCTTATGGGATTACCCAAAACTTAAAGCAGGCAATTTTTTACTTAAACATCAATAATCATATTTTTACCGCCTTTAGGTGTTATAAAATATCAATTTGGTGTTTGTAGGAGGATAAGCGTTCGCGGCTCTTCCGAAGCGCGACCAGCGGCGGCAACTTGACGCCTGCGTCTGGCGCGAGGAAGAAGAACTCTCTGGTCATCGGCACGGAGCGACCGCTGTCTGCTCATGATCTCCCTGCGCTGAGTCCTACTGCTTTAGAGGTAATGCTTGTATACGTGGATTTAATTATTATTACTAAATACCAGATCAGGGCGCGTGTTTTTTGACAGCTATAAGTGTAGATCACTTTAAAAAGCGACCAACAATCAATTGGCCACTCATGTCAATGTGCAATATGATGATATATTATATACATTATGATAGCCATTAGCTATGCAGACCAACTTAATACTAGATAATCAGAAACTCTCTTTTAGTGGCCGACACGAAAATAGTACAATTTTAAATTTTTGTCTATTGTTCACACAGAAATGTCATGTGAAAAATATTACAGCACATCCTAAGAAATCTTAAAATGCTGTAGAAGATCCATATTTAATTGATGGTTATAAGATACAATGTCCTTGTCCAGACAAATTTGACTCAGCTCTTGTCTCTTGTATGTAACAGCCGCGGCGCACAATGGCGGAGCAGGTGAGCCGCGTGCTGGGCGAGGAGGGCCCGGTGCCGGAGTGCGTGGCCGTCGCGCCCGGGGCGCTGGCGCGCGCGCTGCAGGCGCTGGCCGTGCCCGCCGCCGTGGCGCCGCCCGGCGTGCTGCCCGACGCGCGCCCGCTGCTGCAGGCCGTGCTCGCCCGGGCCACCAAGCAGTTAGTATACACCTTTTCTATGTTAAAGCAGGCAAGCGGGGCATGCGGTTCACCCGATGTTAAGTGACTGATCGCAGACCATATACATCTGCAACATGAAGTGTCGCAGATGCCTTGCCGGCTTGGAGGAAGGGGAAGGGATAAGGAGAGGATTAATGATAGGAAATTGGGAGAGGAGTAGAACAGAACAGAAACAGTGCAATACTGCTTCACGCTGGTCTTCTGCTATTTTTTTATTTATTATCAATATAGACAAAATACATAAAACCGATTACGAAAAGCATAACAAAAATAAAAATGCATAAGCTTTCTTGATACGTGATATTTACGCATGATGCAGATTTTTGTTTCTTCTTAGAGCATAGCAAGCGATTAAGCACGAGATTTACTTGATTTTTGTAACTTTATGAAAGAAAAAGGAAGGATTTGGAGAGGATAAATGAATGAAAAGAAGGAGAGAAATCCGAGAGGAGGTATAAGTGCGATGGGACATACCTCATATACATGCCTATTAATCATATCGATTTTCTGTGGGTAGTTGTAACTTTCCCCATCTGATTCAATTTGTCTCAAAACAATCTTCAATTTCCACTCTTCAAACTTATTTGACTAGAGCAAAGAATCACACTGGTTAAGAAAGTTAAGATAACTCCTTAAACCACTTGTAACCCTGTAGGAGGTCGCTTCGAAATACTAACGGACTCCATAATTTTGCAGGGGCAGTCGGCGAGCGCTCCGCATGTGCGTGTGCGGCGGCGAGGCGGCGGCGGCGGGCGCTTTACGAGCGCACACGGAGCTGGCCGCGCGCCGCCCGCACGACGCACCGCCGCTGCGCTACTACATCATACCCGTGGGTCAGTATGCACTACCTTAGGATGTAGCGCTATTAGTACTGGAGGGTTTTCTATTAATACCTTGTACTTGTTGATATCGACATTTTTATTTGAATAACGTGAAAAGTATGATGTGATGAACTTTGTAATTTTCTATTGTCTGGGTGTTTATCTATCTATAGTGTATTTGTATTTACAAAAAAAGTATGTTAAGTATGTGAACAGTTATCTCGTTTCCCTAATAAAATCAATTTCTGTTCATTTGTCTCATTAAACTCGAAATTGACTAGTTCTGATCGTGATATAAGCA
>LQNK01000378.1:219630-239388 GCA_001586405.1 Phoebis sennae | reverse complement strand
GAGGTTAAATTAATGAAAAGAAGCAGAGAAATAAGAGGGGAGAATACATGTCTAATCCCCACCTTATCATATCGATTTTCTGTGGATAGTTGTAACTTTCCCCATCTGATACAATTTGTCTCGAAACAATCTTCAATATCCACTCTTGAAACTTATTTGACTAGAGCAAATAATCACACTGGTTAAGGAAGTTAAGATAACTCCTTAAACCACTTGTAACCCTGTAGGAGGTCGCTTCGAAATACTAACCCACTCCATAATATTGCAGGGGCAGTCGGCGAGCGCTCCGCATGTGCGTGTGCGGCGGCGAGGCGGCGGCGGCGGGCGCTTTACGAGCGCACACGGAGCTGGCCGCGCGCCGCCCGCACGACGCACCGCCGCTGCGCTACTACATCATACCCGTGGGTCAGTGTACACACTATCTTAGGTTGTAGCGATATTAGTATTGGAGTATTTTCTAGTATATTTATATTGAATACACACTTGTGGATACCACCATTTTTGTTTGTCCATGTAAATTTTAATATATAAGTATATTATACTTAAATTGTATGTAACAATTGTATACACCCCTCATAGTCTAACCTAGTTTAGAGGCACGTCTGCAACGGAAACATTATGTGAAACATTAGCCATATAACAATTGTTTTTCTACTCTTTTTTAGATATCCTATACTTTAAGAGGCTATTCAACCTAAGTCTACAAATATATTAAAGTTTATATTTTTTAGGTACAAATAAAGCCAATTATAAGTCTTCACATATACAAACTATCCATAATAAATCTGATAGGAGCTCCAATTATTCAAGCGATGAATTATTTACATAAGATTTTTTAAGATTTAACAAAGAAGTGTGGAAAATGTCAATATCAGCCTTCCTGGTATAATGTTACATGCATTATAAGTACAACACGATTGATGAGGAACGAGTTTTGTCTGCACCTACTTCCTACCACGGGACTATAAATGTCAAAATTACGCAAAGCTGTGCTGGGCACTCGCAATCTAATATTGCTCACCAACTCGGGGATGTGAGCCTAATATAATGCTAAATAACAGTGCTAAATCAGCAATTTTCTACTCTCCTATATTATAACTCCATATGTATTTTAAATATGTACACGTTTAAACAAATTCACGTTGTTACATTGAATGCAGGTCAATGCACGGTGTCGCGTTACCTAGCGGCGAACGACCCGACGTACGCGGCGTTGTTCGCGAGCGAGGCGTGGACGGCGCTGTGCGAGCGCGCCGCCGACGCCAACATGGCGGACATCGCTGAGATGTCGTCACGTATCGCCAGGTAAGCGTAAATAAAACAACAATATTTTGACTCATTTATGTAAGCTCGTTCAGCTCTTTGATAACACGGACATGGTGAGAAGATTGATAAGCACTAAACCTTTTGAGTTAGTGTAGTTAAAAGATAACAATAAGTGTAGTGTAGTGCAGTTTAATATAGACAATAAGAAATAACTGGCTGGACATTTTCTTAAATTATTAGAAACTAGCTTTTCGCCCGCGGCTTCGCACGCGTGGACTACTAATTTCTGTATTTTTTAGAGGCGCACGACAAAAGTTTAGAAAAATTACGGTCACAGGACCGCCGGTTTTTAAGAATTTATTGAGTGTAAACGTCTTAATATGAACGTTGAGAGTATAAAAAGACATGACCGCAAGTCAACCAAAATCTCGCATTGTCACGTGGTATGACAATTTCACGACTTTAGAAGCATATATCTCATAAAATATATAATTTAGCAAAAACGCATTTAGAAACCTCTATTTCATTTTTAAAGCCCTATCTAATGACATAAAATTTAATGATGTATTCGCGAATTTATTTTTTTACCCTCCGTTTACATGTATGGAGAGCCACCCCTAAAATTATTTTTTTCAAATAAAATGTAGCCTATAATTTGCACCTAATATTGATCTATCAGCATGTGAAATTTTATCAAAATCTGCCCAGTGGTTATTACGTGATTGACGCACATACAAACAGATAAACAGACAAACAGACAAACTGGAAAAAATCTAACCATGGTTTTGGTATCTATAGAACATACATGTTGCATACCAATTACTCTTTTTGAAAAATATTCAATGTACAGAAATGGTTCGGTTACTGTTTTATTATATGTATAGATTTAAGTTTTAATTAATTTAATTCTAAATTGCTTATTAGCCAACACGGCTAGATTGCTATATAAATGAGGAATCCATTCAAGAGAAAAAAAATCCATCTCATAAGAAAAAAAAATGTATGTAAGCATATTTATATGCATACAAATATATTTTTGTTGTTTAAATGATGAGCATTTTTTATGAAGATTTTATAGAAAATAATTGTACGATTTCACCTTTGAGTCACTATTATTGTCAAGTTTTACAAATTCTTTCCTTAAAATCATTATTGTAAAGTATTTTTTTTATTGAAAATAATACCTAATAAATAAATAAAAAAATTAAATTAAATTAAATTAATAAAAAATAAATTAATTAAGAGTTTTAATTTGTATTTCCTCGAAGGTACTTGAACAGCATCGGCCCGGTGAACAACATCCCGATCGGCGAGGCGATGGTGGCGTACCGAGACAAGTCCGGCGATGAGGATTCTAGTCAGACATTCGTTCCTTTTATCGCCGTAAGTGTAAATTTTTTTTTCAATTATTTATAAGAGAGCTGTTTTGATTTATTTCAATGGTTTACTTGGTTACACATAAAGAAACCAAAACTGAAAAATCTTATTTATTGGAAAATATAATATCTGATCAAATCTGTATTTGATAAAATATCCATTTTATCAATTGATTAATTACCATTGATTTTGGAGAACAATAAACAAATCTATTATTTCATCCTTTCATATTTGTAATAGTTCATGATCTCCTTAATATTAGTATAAGTACATTTTTGTAATATGGTTGAAAACAAATAGGTTAATACCAAGCCTTTTATACATTCTAGGGTAATCCTTTGACATTTGATAATGTCATAGTACACTATCAATCAGGTAGTAAAAAATTATTATATTTGAGAGCGAGAAGTTAATGCTACAGTCTGTATCCTTAATAAATTTTTTTAAACCGACTGCGACAGGAGGGTAATGTTTTTTCGAGTGTATGTTTATTGCCTGGAGCGCCAAAGAAAGAAAAGGGATGGATTATTTTTTTCATATATAAGGCAGTTTAAGTAAGGTAAGGGTTGTTTAAAGATACCTATTAATTAAACTTGTTCGTGTGGTATGCAGGAGGTCCGCGTAGGCTGGTCGGAGGCGTGCAGCGCGTCGCTGGAGGGCGAGGAGGGCTCTCCCCCCGCGCGCCCCTCTCCGCCCGCAACACCCGCCCCCGAGCCGCTGCCGCCCGCGCACGACCCGCTCGAGCTGCAGCTGGACTACTGGCTGGTGAGCACCATATATCCTTACCACTTTACAGAGAACTCACCGCAGTGCGTCAAAAGAGGCCCGTATTCTGACCCCAGCACGCACATGTGCTCGAACGCAACGACTCTCCCGATTATCGCAGACTAGCTTTGGTACCGCAGTACACTAGCTGGCAATAATGGTATTCATCACAGTTCACCCACAAAATGTTATCACGCTGACCACAGTATATAGATGATCAGAGTATGTGACACTTCATGGTGTCGAAAAGTTGAAACTTCAAGGTTCATAAAGGTGATATTTCAAATAGAATGTTGATAATTCGCAAAAATATTATCAATTTATAATTAAAAAAAACTCACACATCATATTTTCCCCTTTCTTCATTTGCCATACTTGGTTTACGTTGACTTTGAATATTTTTTTATTTATATCTTTGATTGATTCGTAGGTGGGCGGAACGAGTGGGGGCAAAAGCACAGACGGTAGCGAGAGCGGGGCGAGTGGCGGAGGCGGGAAGGTCACGGTGAAGGCGGCCTTCCGCGCGCTTCTGGTGACCAGGCAGAACCACCACCTCGCCATCACCTACCTCACCAAGGAGAAGAAGCAGAAGAGTGCGTATCCGAGCATTGTTACATAGCACAGGTTCAGGTCAGGGTGAGGGCCGCCTTCTGCGCTGCTGGTGACCAGGCAGAACCACCACCTCGCCATCGCCTACCTCACCAAGGAGAAGAAGCAGAAGAGTGCGTATCCGAGCATCGTTACAAAGCACAGGTTCAGGTCAGGGTGAGGGCCGCCTTCTGCGCTGCTGGTGACCAGGCAGAACCACCACCTCGCCATCACCTACCTCACCAAGGAGAAGAAGCAGAAGAGTGCGTATCCGAGCATTGTTACATAGCACAGGTCCAGGTCAGGGTTAGGGCCGCCTTCCGCGCTGCTGGTGACCACGGAACTACCTCACCAAGGAAAAGAAGCAGCAGCAATTTTTTTTCCTTCATACTACTCAGTGCTGATTTTTTGAACAAAATACGCAACATCAATCTTCAGGGTCCACCAAGCCTATTTAATTCAAATCAATACATTTTTTTTTTCTTTTTAATATTATCATTGTTATACGTTATGGCGTAAGACGGTCCGATATTTAATATATTTAGTTAACGATAAGTGAAACATCGTATTGTTAATATAATGTTGACGGTTTTGTACTCACTGTTTCATTTAATATTCGCAAAATACAAACTTTAAAAGACAAGTGAAATTATGAATTGATTCTATTATTGATTGATTCTATTATTTTAATTGATTGCAGTAATGCGCTTGGGCAAGAAGAAGGAGAAGAGTGGTGAGAGCGAAGCGGGGCGGGCGCACAGCGTGGAAGGCGTGGCCAGGCTCATCTGTTCCGCCAAAGGATCGCACACGCCGCTTAAAGGTACTATATAAATAATAATCAAAGGTGACTGACTGACATAGTGACTTATCAACGCACAGCTCAAACTGCTGGTCGGATCGGGCTGAAATTTGGCATGTAGATGTTTAGACATTCGCAAAAAAGGATTTTGATCAAATCCCACGGGAACACGTTGTGAAATATTTCAGAAAACGAGACCCCAACAGTAATGGACACTAAGATATACGAACTGTAACATGTTTTTTTAGTTTATTAATTAATTTATTAATCATTGCTTTTATTTTATATGTCTTACAAGAATGATAATCCAGACAAAATTGTGAAGTAAATAAATTTTGAACGTGTGGACTTATTTCAACCTACCTACCTAGCACTTACCCAACATTGATCATGCTTGTAATGCTTCATAGAAGTCGAGGTTCAAATCTGGACTTGTACTGAATTTGAATTCGACTGATGAGAGCCTTTTTCAGTGTACATCGACGGCACGGAATGGAACGGCGTGAAGTTCTTCCAACTGTCGACGCAATGGCAGACGCACGTCAAGACCTTCCCTGTCGCGTCGTGCGGCGCGCCCCTCGCCCCGCCAGAGACATAGACGTCACACAATCGAACGCTCCACAACGTTCGAGAATATTCTAGAACGTTACATTATGTTTTAGAACGCTTTCGAATGTTCTGGAACGTTTGAAAATGTTCTGGAATGTTCGAGAATGTTGGAGGGCGTTCGGGAGCCGTCGTCGAGACGTTCCTCTGGTAACGTGCTACTGACTGAACATAGCTTTTTAATGTAGTCAGACGCGCTTTTTGTTTCAACTTACGTAATTTTTGTATTGGAATAGTTTGTTATAAATATTTAATTAATGGAATATTGCTTGAAAGATTTTTTTATGTAGCCAATTCATGGCGCCAATAATAAAATAATATTTAAAATTTTCAAAATTAAAACTCAACTTAGCAAACGCGACAATTTTCCAGACGCAAGTTGAAATTAAAAAGCGTACAAGTCTATAAAGCGCTGTTTATAGGTGTATTAATTATGTAAAACGTTTTAATACTATATAATAATGTTACGAGAAATGGCGCCATTAAAAATCGACCGAATCTTTCCCATTACAAAGATTTTAGGAAACTGAAATTCAATCGGGGACTGATAACGATATGAATAAATTTTATCAAATGTTAGTCGAACAATGTTTAGTGCTCGCGGTCGATTCAAGAGGCTCTGCGTAGTGGCGTTACTTAATTCATCGAGCTGCCATTTTAAGCTTTTGTTGTGTGATTTGAATATCCATAGAAAATGTGGCTAATAGCCGTAGAAAAAATATCGATACAACGGAAGATTTTATCGATTCGGTTCAAATAATTTAACAGCTAACGTGTTTAAAATGTTTATAATGACTGTTAGAGAAAGGCTTGTCATTCTGTGTGTGACAATACGTGGTGCGATCGCGGATACAATAAAATGCATGCGTTTTTAATATAATAAAATTCTGCTAAGCATCTGTCAATAAGCGTAAAATATTTAAGGAGATTCCAATATGTCGACAATTAGAGTAATTTTACGATTTTATAGAATTGGTGTTACGATGTATTTCAAGTTGCATAATAGAAGCTCAATACATCATAGTCATGTAGTCGTAGGTAGTTACTCTGTGTACTCAATAATAAATGAATAATGGTTCGTGACATTTCCATGTATGTAAGTTATATCGGTGTGTAGGTGAAACCGAATTTCGATAATGTCGGCACATATCACAATAGGTTCGTGCTGATTTGAGCGCGGTTTATTTTTAATCTGTGATTTTTTTTTGTTTAATAGGCGGGCAGTCGCAGTGTTGTAAATGCAGCATATTTTTAAATTAGGAAAGCTCAGGCTTTCGTTCGATTTCCTTTTTTAAACGATATCATAGATTATAAATAATTGGTTAGGTTCGAAATATGAATTTCTTAATATCCTACAATGACTGAATGGCAGTATTAAATTAATAACCAAATTGTAATTTCATAACGAAATTAACTCCGAGCCAGCTTAGAAAAATAGTTTTCTATTGCTGCGTGTCTTTCTTAATTTTTGTAGGAGTTAGATGTCCTTGTATAAGGGAATGTTCCATGATATCATAGAGTGAAGATAGATTAGATAAATGTTCTCAATAATTGAACTTATTGAAATCGTTAGTTGATCTATGTGTATTAATATATGTGGCTGTGTGAGCGTAAGGGTGGGTGTACACGATGTATTTTTAATGTAAACTGTATACGCCGGAAGCTTGGAATGTAATGCTGAGACGATTTATTTCACGGTAATAAATCCGTGGTGCTCTTCCTTTATTGTATTGTACGTATTGTATATTATGCATGGATCCGGTGTGCCAAATTTACTTATATTGTGTTCTTATATTGCTGTATCCCAGAACAGGACGCCACGTTTATGACTGAATTGTATATAAACATTTTTTTACTGAATTTAAATAATTTATGTCTTACATTAGACGCACTTTTTCAGTTGGTACTCGGCACAAAATTTATATTTGTATCGCATATGCAAACCCCTATTCATAACAACTGAGAATTTATATTTACAATAAAAAGCGTGGTCTAGTCCTAAAAACCTCTTAAGTTTACAGTTCAAATTGTACTAACATTTGTTGTTTTGCAACCTGCGCTTGGTTGGTATTCTTGATGAATTTTTGCATATAAGTCAATAAAATAAGCAATAATTTTTTGAATTTGAATAATGCAGCAGGATTGGATTCTATTGCAGCTGAACGAAAAAAAATACATTACAAGAAAAAATTGCTGCAATTTTAGAATAGCAAAAATTTATTAAGCGTAATTCTCTTATCTGAAATGAATCCATTACGTATAAATGGTGATATATAAGCACAAATATCAGTGTAATCTAGATAAGGTTTGTTTTTTACGAGTATGAAGTGGAGAATGAAATATAATATCAATGTTAGAATAGACGTTACAAATGCATGTACTGTATATTATTACATTTGAAATATATTATGTGGTTAGATGTAGTCTATGCGCTCAGTTGTGTAAATCAAAAGTATAATCTATAGAAAGAAATGCTATGAAATTCAATTTGATTAAGATGTTTTGAAGCTATGTTTATGTAGCGGGAGCGTCTTGGCGTGAAGTTCAAAGACCTTTTGAAATTATAATTTTATTTAAATATAAAAATTAGGTACCTACAACGATATTGGACAGTATACAAACAAAAGGGAGAAGTTCACTTGGCAAGGTCGGTTAGGCCAAATCAAATTCAAAAAGTTGAATTTGATTTGGGATTAGCTGACTGCGTTCCGTTTCACAACATTACTGATTTTCCTTGTATCTTTTAAAATTCTAGAAATTAACTTTATAGCAATAGTTAAATAAGAAGGGGTAAAAAATAGCAATAATGTTTTTGTATTTTGTAAAATTTTCGTTTATATGAAAGTTATTACACAACTGAGCTGTATCTAGATGTATAGGCGGTTGCAGTGCAGTGGTAAAAGGCCACAATGGCGTTCAAGTAAGAAGCTCAAGTGATCATTATGTCTAGAGGCCTAGCCTAGCTACCTTTAGACTGAGCTCTGGCATTGTACTAAATTTTGAAAACAAAATTTAAAAAAGTGGCGGTAAATATTGAAATTAATAAATAGTTATAATAGCTTTATGTTTAAATACATTCACGAAATTTTAAAAACCACAAATTTGATAATATTCCGTGTAAAAACGCTAAAGGAAGAAGTAACCGAATATGTTTCTGTTTTATTGAAAAGAAAATAGTGCAATGCTGTTTGAACTCAGTCTATTGGGTAATTAACTCCTGTGTATCTTTAGTATGAGGGATGGTTCTTTTTGATGGCAATGTGAAGTTCTTTTGAATTACTTCTGAGGTGACATTTTTGTTCATTGCTCACGCAGAAAAATATAATTGATTAGGTTTTTCTTAAGTACTAATAATATTTAACTAAATTTTACCTTTTACTGCTAAAGACATTTATCGAATTTTTGAAAATCTTTTGGGGTATTTATCAAAAACAACTTTCTTTGCCATCAGCTGGGATCAATCCTCACAAATACTTCAATAATTAATATTTTGTTATAATGATCTCATTACTACTGACCTTGGCGATATATATTTCTTAATTTGGCAATGTAGTATGCCAATATGCAAGTTTTATCATACTAATGTTAAGTCAATATTCATTATTAACATATTCATAATCTTTATCTATTTAAATACACAATTATTCATCACAAATGTTGTGCGGCATTCAACGCAGAACTGTAATCATAGTTATGAAGTTTAAGTTGATTTAATTAGTACAAAAGATATTTTATGTTTCTCTATTTCTATATTTTAAGTTATTTATAAAGGATTTCTATATTGTTTGAATGGTGCAAATCTTTTCCCCTGTTTAATTAATTTTTATATGAAGTGACTCAGTTTAATAAATTCAATATAATTGTAATGAGTTTAAGTGAAGTCATGAGATTTATTTTATCATAATTCGCAAGTATGATTTGTATTTATTGTACAAATAAAAATTTTGCATTAAAACAAGTATGTTGTATTTATTTCATGTACCCTATATAAAATAGTGATCTTTAGTTTGGATAAATAAGGAAGGTGGCAAAAAACGAAAATAACAATATATAAATAATTTATTACCTATTCTAAAGTCATACTCTTACAACAATAAAAACATTGTATAAAATTAACACTCCATAAATAAATATCCAATTGATTATCACAAACCTGTAAACATTAAGAACTGGTCTCTTAAACCCTTTTCCCCGCCCATTCCACCTTCTGGTAAAATGTATACTAGACCATCTTCCTGTTTCTTTGGAGAAAACTCCTGTAAATTTTGATTACTCTTAGCTAATTGTTCTAAAGGCCACGCAGCTAGGAACTTTGACTTGCCATGCCTTGCCAAAATAAATGTATTGCTAGGATCAGACAGATAGTTGTCTTTTGGGTCGTCAACAATGATAATACCAGACACAAGAGCCCAGTGGGCTGTGTGACCCTGTCTCATGCAAGGTGAGTGGTTGCAATCTGCATCATAACTGAGAATGTGCTAAGGAATTATCATATTGATGTGACAGATTATCAATACTTATTTTCGTAAGTAATCTATGAAAATAAAATATGTATTGAATATACTCACTCTTTTGCTACTTAAACAAATATTAATAATAAATAATTTTATTTTATACTTGAAAAGGATACGCAACAAGTAGTGTGGCTCCATTTAATAATTCTTGAATCATATTCTCGCTATAAAGACCTCCTTTTTTAACTTCTACTTTAGCATTTGTAAGTTCAGCCAAATTTATGGCATTTTCGGCCAATTTTAGCATATTTTCACAACTGAACATCTCCCCATTATTACTGTAGCCTTCAGCTTTTGAAATGTCCAATAGCTCATCCGAGGTTACTTTTCCATTTAATAACATAGACAGAGCAACTAAACCGCAAGTAGGGCCAACTTGCATTATCGATTCATAATGTTTGTACGAATATTGAAAGGGAGGCTGGTGGAGGCAAATGCTATTTTTCTTACATGAGTCCCAGAGATCATAATTAAATGAAGCCCACTCACAGATATCGGAGAACTTGTCTAATAAAGAGTTATCTAAGGCTTTTGGAGGAGGGTTAGTGCTTAAAACGAGTGTGGTGGAAGGAGGGGGAGGTGGTGCTGGCGGTATTGTGCACATAATTTATTAGAGATTAAAGATTGTACAAAAGATAAAGCTTATAGACAAATTTCATAATTCAATAGAATTTTCGTAGTAGTTGACATTTGACAATTGAACAATTTTGACATTGGCAACTCTCAAATCAGCTGTCGTAGTGATGCCTCACGGTATATTTTTAAGTCGATAAAATTGCATATAAGGTCGTATACATACAAAATATTCTGATATGCTGTGTGCTGAGATTTATTTTTTTTCTGAACTACTATCAACTCCCATATTAATGGCAAGTTATTGAAATTAACTTTTTAATTCAATGATTACATCACTTTTCTTTCTTTGTTATTGAAATATGCGTTTTTATCCATTGGTATATGTAATTGTTTGTATAATTCAGTCTGTGTTTGACAAATCGGAACTATCGATTAGGGCGTGGTATTTACTATTGACCATACTATATCCGTTCACATATCTCATTCACTTTTTGACCGTGAATTGTGATCTGTCATTCCGTTCTTTAGCTTTGCGCTGAGTACTTTGCAGCAGATGGATATCATGAAAGTGAAATTATAAATTATCAAGTGCATAAAAACTCATCAATCAGACTTTATTTAGTGAAAGTTATTTAAACGGTTTGAGAGCGGTAATCAAACATGTCGGAGAGTCGAAAAAATCATCTTTCCATAGATGGAGGCCAAGTGAAAGAAGATGACCATGTTGCTTCATACAAACCCTTACCGGACAACGATGGAGGTAATGATTTATGATTTTACACGAATAAGAATAAGGATATAAGAATTTGTTAACCTATTCATTAAGGTTCATAGCAATTTTATTATATTATACATTTCGTCTTATTATTATCTCTAAGAAGTATTATGTCGAAAAATTGTTACCATGCAAATTATAACATACTATCACAATTAAAATTTAGGTTTAGCGATAAGCATTATCTTTTAGATAACAGCTGATCATTGACACTGCTTTGACAAATTATGTCAAACGTAGTCCGACCAACTTATGGTGAATTTATTATGAGTTTATTTTAATACGAAATTAGCTTATAGCAGTTTTAAGTGCAAAATTTCATAAAAAATATATATATCATATTCCTAATTTGATAAGATAATAAGTTTAAATTATCATCAAATGCAGATTTCTTTTAAAATCGCGATTAAAAAATTTGCACTTGGCCTTCGCAATTTGTCCGGGTTATAAAGCGCTTTTATTGGACGAACATCGCCACACGCAGCGCCATTTTGTCGTTAAGCCGCTGACTGATGCAACGAAGTATATTTTTGCATCATTATTTTTGTAATAATTTAGACTCAGAAAACTGTCCAAACACTTTGAATTAAAAAATATCTCCAAACTGTTGCAAGTGGATTCACATGAAGAGACAGTCATTGTATGACACCAGGAAGTTCTTATAAACCAATTGAGCACAGAGGGGTTTACTGAATACAATTGCTGAGAATTAATTCAATTGACTTCTCAATATCAAAGCCAGCAGTCCCAAGAATATTAAATAATTATGACCAAAGATTTTATTTTCAGCAACTGAAATAGAGTATATAGAAGCTGATGGTGAATATATGCAGTTGAATCAAACAGATATGATGGAGACCCCAGACGATCCTGACGATCACTGGGACCATGAGAGCATTGCCGGCATGTTAACGTTGTATTTACAGAACATAGATAGGTTTAGAAATCCTAAAATAAGGAAAAAGAATGTGTGGATAGAAATAGCTAATGCCGTTGGGAAGGGGCCAGATAGCTGCGATAAAAAGTTTCGAAATTTGAAACAAACATACATAAGACTATTGAGAAAGAAAAATAGGAGTGGTGTGACTGCATTCAAATGGCCATATTTTGATATTTTTGAGGAAATTTATAGTGTGGATGGAGAATATCAGCCTGAAATTCAGCAAAAGCTGAGAGATTGCACTAGTGATAGAATAGTAAAGGCACTTAGGAACATTGGCTCAACATCTAAATTTGAACAGATTCAAGAAAATGGAGAACCTTCAAGTGGAGAAAATGAGGAAACTAAGAGACGGTTATTGAGAAAGCGAAATGCAGAGTTTAGAAAAGTCACATTAGAATTAAGAGACAGACAAAAAAATGTTGAAGAAAAATTAGATAGGTTAATAAATATAGTGGAGGAATCTAATAGTATACAGAGAGAAAGGAATAGGCTATTTCAAGAGTTTTTACAAAAATTTAATCAAAGCGAATAGGAAAAGACTGATAGTTTAATTATTTTTGTATATATACTGTGATTAAGTTTTTAATAATAATGTCTTATTTGTATTGTGTGGCCATATTTGTGATATTTAATTATGTCTCAAATTAATTATTTTGAAAATAATGAACCAATTTTTTTTTCTTGTAAACTACATTTTATAATTTTGCTGTGTAAGGATTACACAATTTTGTTTTTGGTGGTGAGTTTCTTAGTTTAATGGAGGAAGTTTTATCAAAGCATATTATGACTAAGGAAATTGGTGCTTTTTGGACTACAATCAGCGACTTTTTCCAAGCAAACACTACATTATTATTATTTATTTATTTTAATTTAAATGTGACCACCTTATATTATTGAGAAAAGACAGTGACAAATATATGAATAAATTCCTGTTTATTTTGCCAACTGGTGTTTAATTACTGTCAATATTTATCCACCCCTTATCCCTTCGGCCACAAGGCACTTAGAGAAAAGAGGTCAGACCTTTGTTTAAAGAGATTTTCAATTTCCATACTATTACTAGCTTTTGCCCGTCAATTTCGGTAAATGACTATTACATAAAATCCTATCCTTAATCCTACTTATTATATATGTTCGTTTGTTATTTTTTCACGCAAAAATTATAAAACCGATTTCAATTTGTTAGTGAAAAGTAGAAAAATTCGTTTGTTAGTATTTAATACCTTTCGTTTCTATAATGTTTATGGACTTATGAACATACTTATATAATGAATACCTATGCTACATTATAAATAATTTCTAATATTAAAAAAATGGCATAAATAATTTATTTCGATACGTAAGAATTTAACATTCCTTTCGGCTTTCAGTCGAATGGCGCGCGGTGTATTTTTCATGCTCCGGCAGCAAACATTTCGTTTTATTGAGATAGTCGCGTTTTGCGAAATTGCATTTCTATTTTGCGTAGCCGTGAAATGAATTCTTTGGTTTCACGTTATACTTAAAGTATTTTTCGAAAAGTTTAATATAAAAAATATAAATGTAAATTTTGATTAGTAATTAGCTACTATAACAAAAACAGTACCTAGAATAGCAATCAGAATGAAAAATTTTTCTATTCGAATATGTGGACCGCTTTTTTTATCTCCACTGTCATCATATCCAAAACGAACCAATTAATAATTTGATATCTTAGAATTAAACTCACAGTTCACACACTAAAGTATAAAAAAGAAGAATGGTACATAGTATTTCCCGGAATAGCTCAGGTCTCTGGAGTGAGGACTTATGACGGCATTATAAATTATTGTTTGATATGATAAATACTATTCAATTCACACTTCATTACATAACTGACAAAGGAAGTCGCTGGGGCTAGATAAGCAGAAATTTCAATAAAAACAACAATTGCATTGAATGAAATGATCTTTAAAACCATTTAAATTGTAATTAATACTTTTTAGTAAGTAGAGATTTTTTGTTGGAATTTACAATATAAGATTACATACCTAAATCGAATAAATAAATGTGGCGGTTACTTTTTAACTCGACGCACATCTGTCGAAGACTAGAATCATTTTAGCTAACACATTATCTTAATAACTTCTTCCAATCCATTAGAGTTTTCAATTTAAAATCGATTAGCGTAATATTTCTGAGGGGTCATAAGTTTCATAGACTTGAGACTTGCGCTGCGGGCCGCACGCTTGAGCCGCGGCAGATGCGTAGATTCTGTAGTGATCGTACCCTCGTGGTGTTGTGACGTTACGTGTTGAATAAGAATATAAGGCATGTAAGTCTTTTTGTTAATGTCAATAGTCGATATAGCTTTTTTACAAGTTTTTCAGTAATTTGATTTATTATATTAAATAAATATAACATTTTAAACATAGAAATTATATTTGCAATATTTATTAATATTGCTGAATGGCGATTTGACGTTTTTTTGTAACTCGGTATACAATTAACTGACCCGTTTTTGAATATATCTAACTAAAAAAAAATATTAATTTGTAGTATTTTATCATTTTACATTTGGTGTTAATAGTCTTGTATGAAATAATGATGAATGTTAGTCCGAGAAAGTTGTCGGCGCAAAGATTCCGGATCCGATCTTATTATAGACAATTAAAGTAGTTCCTATGATGGATGTAAAATTAAAAGGCGTAGCGTGAGCGTATACAATTTTGAATTAGATTGCGATGTGATAGACCACCGAAACCTTACAAAAGTGAACAGTAGTTGAGAACCAGAAAGTAATGGAGCTAGGAGTTTCCTGGGTATATGCCTAGATATGGATTGCATTTACCCTTCAGGGTGAATCTTCTATTTGCTTATGTTGCGAATTGCCAAGTGTGATCATTTTCATAATCGGATTGTTAATATAAAGCGACTGGAATAAATATATACGATTCATAATATAACATATTATATTATAATTTATAATGTAAGAATAAGACCAATTTTCAAATTCTTATGATAATTAAACATATTTGCCCTCGTTCAAGTATTGTTGCGTTTTTAAAATAGCGAAATGACGATATACGTCAAGCATTGTCTTCTAATAATGTCCGCTTCATGGATATTATCAGACTGGTGTCCTTTTTGCCATTTACATGACTAAAGTGCGCCTATAACAAATATTTCAATAACAATTTAGGTTATATCTATACTTATATGATAAAGCTGAAGAGTTTGTTTGTTTGAAAGCGCCTATCTCAGGAACTACTGGTCCGATTCGAAAAATTTTTTTAGTGTTAGATAGCCCATTTAATGAGGAAGGCTATAGGCTATATTATATCATCTCGATATTACCACGGGAGCGAAGCCCTGGGGCGCATCTATAATAAATAAGGCTCAAACACGTCTCTTTGGAAATGAGTAGAATAAAATAGAAAATATTTTTATTTATGTAAACTTTATATAAAGTACATAAAGACAAGTACACAAAAGTTATGTTTATTATTTTATATGTACAATAAAGAATAAAAATAAAATAAAATAAATAGATAAATAAAGAATAAAGATAACCGTAGTTGTAGTATCGAGAAGATACCGACCAGAACCTCTTAAAAATATTTGGTTTATTTTACAAATATACCTAGTTATAAACTTTTAAGTTGTAAATTTAAGGAACCTGTGCCTTCAATGTTTTGTAACCCCTGTGCAATGTTATAATAATAATAAGAATTCTTGCTATATTAAGCTTATAAGAATGGATATACGCATAACGTAACCATTTTTCTCTAATAGATGAATGTGTTACAATGGCCCTTCAGGGCCTGTTACAACATTATTTTCGTACGTAAGCAATTACTTTAGATGCCTCAATACGAGGGAATTTAAAGAATTAAATGTATTGGACACTTTCGTAAAAATAGTTCAACAGTAATAGATGAGATATACAGAAACAAAGCCGTCTTAGACTTTGCGGGGGTATTTGGGGCCCTTTTGGAATGTAGAGAAAAATACTATTAAAAAGGAACGTAGTGCATACTTCTTTTATTCTAGACTGGACAGAAGCCCGTGCAAACTCTTTAAATACATCTGAAAATTATCGATTCGAGTGACGAAAATAATTTACGAGTAATTCGGCCGACCAAAATATATTGAAATATAAAAAAATATTTTATATTTTTTGTGAGAGAAATTGTGTGTCTTTGGGGGCTCTCTGAGGATGGGAGGCCCTGGGCACGGATCCCGTGTGCCCTTATGGTAAAGACGGTATTGCACAAATATAGTTCATAACCTGAAAAAATATATTATAGCAAAACAAAAAAGAAAATCGTTGGTGAAACTTGTTCGTTTTCTAACCCTCTAGAGACTTCTCCGTGGTCTGTAATTAGATTGCAAGTCACAAATAGAAACGGTCACAGGTCCCTCCCGTGCATATAATGCAAGTGCAATGTGCATACTCATATGCTACTAGCTGTGGCATGCGAGTACGTCTACGATGATGTCTATTATTTTCATCTTAGGTGTCCCTTTGATATTTTAAACAAACAAACAAACAAAAACACTTTATTGTGCACCATAAAAAAAAAAATTACAAAAATAATTAAAAATAAATAACGGGTACAAACAGGCGGTCTTATCGCTAAAGCAGCGATCTCTGCCAGACAACCTGGTGGGTAAGGAAATAAAATTTTACTCAAAACAACAACAACATTTTAAACAAAGTCACTTCCCGCTGTGTGTTTATAAGTATGCTTATATTAATTGATTTAGAATATTTCAGATGAATCCATATCCCTTAACATAAAATTCATGTTAACCAAACCCAATGGATTTGATGCGTTTTTTTAAATAGACTCACTGACTCACAAGAGGAAGGTCTATAGGTGGTACTTGTAATTTGATAACCCTTTCTAAATAGGTATGAGATTGTCGTATTGGCATGGAGATCTTTCAAATAAATCCAAAATTTTTGGTTTGTAAATAAAGCATTTACAATTTCACTATATCAACAATTGGCCTGTTTGGGACAAATCGTCCATTATAATTTTATTGTTATAGATATTGAAGCATATACTTATTCACTCTAGCACATTACATTAGAACAGTAACTCAATATTTTGTACACCTCATCATTTTGGTCGGTTTAGTGAAGTCAGTTGAACCCCAATAATTATTTTAAATGCATGATGAAATAATACTTCTTATTACCGAACCTGCGCGCTTAAACTTGAACAAAAAGTCGGCGGCCGACCTGACTGTCTGCATTCCCAAAGCTTTCCTGGAAGATACAACCAGCTTTAACCACAACCAGATTTTGAGATCGGTTCGTTTTTAACAAGAAATTGACTAACTGCAAGGGTATAAACCCATTATGTATTATTCAATTATCTTTAGTCATGGCAAAGGAATACATACAAATGTATCAAGATCTTTTCTAATTATATTAGAACTATATATGTAACAAGATTTTATGCTATCTGACGTAATTGTTTGTTAGTAAGTCTCGAATGCTTAATAGCTTTTCAGATGGGCAATTTTCTGAAAAGATAAAATACGTAAGACACATCGTACTTACTAATAGCCAGTTGTTATATTTGGCTTGTAAATGACTTGTTTTAATTATTTTGCTCATTTCTCTCAATGGGTTTTAGATTAAAGTTTTTCATTTTCCGTTCGGTAAAACGTACTATCGGTAAATAATTTAGAAGCAAATAACGAAGAACGACATTGAGCTTTAAATAACATCGAGAGCCTTAACAGCTGCCCTATTGTTAAACTGAATGGCTGACTAGTAAATTTAGGGGTGCAATTCTTTGCAAAACAGGTTTGCAGTTATTTTTTTTTTGACGAGTAAAATAAATTTGCTAACTTCGAGACTCGCGTAAATTATGACTGAGTAAAAGTGGGACTTTGTATTGTCAGCAATTATTTGCGATTGTGTTTTTATTAATCGTTTTGTTTCGCATTCCGGTGGTCATTGGCATCAAAATTATGTGTTTACGAATGCATAGTTTATTAAATGGTACAGAACCGTGGTAGTGGTGAGTCGGACTCGTTCGTGGCATCGTAAATCTCTCCAGGTTAAGTGGACAATGACCACAGCATTGTCAGTGCGCGGTGGAACCTTTAGGAGTTCGGACGTGTACAAGGCGGAAGCATAATAGTGATATATGTAAGCTTTCTTTATTATTATTTGATGCATTTTCTCATTTTCAATATACGGCGATATAAATCATATTATTGCAGTGTTTATATATATTTTTTTATTCTTCAATACATATTTCGAATTCGCGAATGATTTGAATAGGGTTTGACGTAAACTAAACCTAGAATTTATATAAATTTAATTGTTATTTTAGTTTTCTCTCTGTAACTAACAAAATATTGAAACAACATAAATATTCTCTGAATAATTGTATACACTTGGCCTATTATTATGTACGAATTGAAAATTAATCGACTGAAAGGCAAAGTTTTGTGTGTTAATGTAATTGTAGTATTGGAATAATTAATTCTTTGAGGGGCCATTTTAAATATCGGTATATTTTTTATTTTATATAGATACGTAATGGCGATGTAAGAGCCAAGCAGTTTTTTATATCCAGGAAGATCATTGCAAAGCGATAATTTATTTAATAATTACTTGAGAAAACATTAAAACTAGTAAACATAATAAAAAAATACAAGAGACGTGGCGATATAAATTGACCTTACCTATTTGCAGCTCCAGTTTCAACAAATTAGGCCGATCTTGTCAATGTGATGGTAGCGTTCTTATACCGTTTACTATTGAGATCAATAAAATATAAAGTCAACTCTATTTTGTGGATATTTTGGTTGAATATCGCTTGATAAATGATATCGCTAGTACAATATATAGCACAAATATCTGGTATATTTTGTCGAAACTGTAGTTTCATTGATAATATCGTAATGTCGGGACCTCTCTGACAAAGAACCCTATGTTATAAACACACACCAGTAGAAGTTTTATGTATTTGTAAATTCCCAAACATGATTTAATGTAGGCATAAGGGTGAAATTAGATCATTAGTGTATCAATCTGGTTATTTAAGTTGTAGATAAAATATCTATAAAGAAGCCGATTAAAGTAAACATTGAAACAGTTTAGTTACTGTTCAGCTCCCAGATTCATATTATAGCAATCTTTTATGTTAGAAAGTTTATATGGGAACCTATGTTACCGTGGATGGTCAAAATGCAGTTAATGTTAAGATACACTGGTACCTCTTAACATCCACCAGTATCGTTGGTGAATGACTGTTATTTATTCTCTTCATGACGATTTCCGTCATTTACCAGTGATTGTTGTCATACACCAAGACGACTTGGTGAATGATGATTCAATGATAAGCGAATTTATGATGCCTGCGTGATTGAAATAGAAAAATAATTATCTACATTCACGCATATTCACGATTAATCTCCTATGTATGTTAACATTTACCAGTGTATGTATAGAACTTGGTGATTGTCAACATACACCGGTGCATCTAAACATTCACTAATATCGGACACGGTAACAAATATATAAATTACGTAAAATGTTGAAAAAAAAATATTTTGTGAA
>LQNK01000378.1:202404-219249 GCA_001586405.1 Phoebis sennae | reverse complement strand
GTACAGGTTGTGATCACAAACGAAATTTACTTAAAATCATTAAAAATACACACAACATTTATATGTCTATTTTTCCTATGATAAATCTCTATTTATCAACAGCTCAGCATTTTCTAAAACGTGACCAATCTTAAACGTGCTGTTATTGATTGTTAATCGATTTGAATAAGAACTAGTAATAAAAAAAATTATTTTGTGAAGATAATGGTTTAAATTATATCCTGGAGTAACATTTCCTTAATTTTTTTTTCACACATCAGTACAGGTTGTGATCACAAACGAAATTTACTTAAAATCATTAAAAATACACACAACATTTATATGTCTATTTTTCCTATGATAAATCTCTATTTATCAACAGCTCAGCATTTTCTAAAACGTGACCAATCTTAAACGTGCTGTTATTGATTGTTAATCGATTTGAATAAGAACTAGAGCATCTTCAAATATCTAATGTCATTTGTGCTCTCTGTGTTGTTGATATGTCGGGTTGATCTGCGTTAGACAAAGACAAAGACAAAAATAATTTATTGGACTCCACAAAACACAGTGATCTGAAAGTAATTTCAATAATACCTAGTTTAATATGTTTATTTTAACGCGAGTATTTTTCACATTCACTAATAAAATGTTATTTAATCTATAATGTATAATAAACCGTGTCTAAAAACCGTTCAAAGCATTTTTATGCAAATACCTATTTAATCAACATAAATTCGAAATAATGTAAGTTCAAAAGATTGCAAATATCGTATACAGTCTATACACTATCGGGAGACTTGAGACCATGAAGGCAAATACAAAAAAATAATCTGTGTCAAAGAAAAATGGATCAGTGCAAAGAAATTTTGCCCCTTTTGTTTATTTTCCTTTCATATATAAAAAGGCGTGTAAACAAGGTTTCGAACACCCTTATCAATCAATATCTTATGTCTATTATGACTTGACTTAAATCTAATTTTAACCAACTTTCAAAAAAAAGGAGGAAGTTATCAATTCGACTGTATTTTTTTATGTATGTTACCGCATATCTCCGGCGTTTATGGACCGATTTGGAAAATTCTTTTTGCCGTGGTCCCATATAAATTTGGTTCAAGTATGATCATCCATGTGGAAGATATTCCAGGGAACTCCTCGAAAATCAACGGAATAAGCTTTAACTTTCAATATTGTCTTCAGAATTCCGCACATCCAAGTCCAGCCTCCACAAGTCCAAGGAGAAGGTGTCTGGCGACGGCGCCGAGGAGAAGCTGCTGCAGAAGGAGGACGAGGCCAAGATCGTGACCAGGGTCGACATGGCGGACGCCAAGTACGTGGTGGAGGACCACAGGAACGGAGACGCAAAGATCGAGCTCGATGCCAACAAACGGGTGAGTTTTATGTTTAACTAGAATATAGAATATATCTTTATTTGCAGAAAACATGGTAATTACAGAGTTCTTGAAACAAATTTATAGTCCACATGTTTTGCCAGTGAATAGCATGCAAATTAACAGTTACATTTGATGATTACATAATTAATTACTTATTTTTATAAATTACAGCCATAGTATGTCAAAACCGGCAATTCGAATTTTTCTCGCCGTAAAAACCATGCTTGAACTTCAGCGAAGATTTAAAAAAAGAATTGTCCAAATTGGACCAGTCGTTGTTGAGTTATGCGCTTACCAAGACATTTTGCGATTCATTTTTATATATAAGACTAGCTGTGCCGGTTCCATCCGCGTATAAAACCCGCTCCCGTAGGATTTTCACGATTAAAAGTATCCTATGTCATTCTCCTGGTACTAAGCTATCTCCTTACGAATGTTTTGCCGAATTGGTCTAGTAGATCTCGAGTTATAGATTTTCTCAATTGCACAAGTTAATGTTTATTGATTAGAATGTAAAATCTTTTACCTCAACATTGCTTATTTTGTTTTTTAATCTTTTGTAATAAGCGTTCCTAAGAAATATTTGTTTGTATATTTTTAATCTTATTTATAGGCCAATCAAAAATAAACCACGATTTTGAGAAAAAAAAAGTCGTGTAAATAATATTTCTAAATTTAAATTGTATCGAATCAAAACTAATGCATAACTATAACATGAGAATATAATAATATTATTAAAATAAATTATGTCCTAAAGTCACATTCTAGATATCAATCTAAACACATAATAAAACAGAAACCAGACCGCTTTTATCAATAAAAAAAGATTATTGGCTAATTTTTTATGGAAATACGGTTGACAAAAATCTACAAAGTACATAATTTTGTATTCTACGCGAGCGAAGCCGCGGACGGAAAGCTAGTTGGTTAGTTAATAAAATAAGACACGTGGAAAGACAAGATGAAATAGTTATTATATCTCGATCGTAATTTAATATAGTGATAATTGATCTTTGCTCTACTAAAGATAAAGTGCGTTCACCTCGGATGCAATTATGTGTTAATTCAATATTGTTTTATAATTATTTACTCACCTATCCATCGATTGGTACCTTTAATCGTACTGTAAGTTCCGGCTCTCATATTGCCATTTCTGTGTCGCATGGGCATTAAAATTTTGCTTATTTGTTTCATTTCAAAAATGGGTCTATAAAGGGTTGAACAATATTCGGATATACATGTAACCAAATTCGTCACTTTCTAAATATTTTTTAATAAAACTCTTGTACTGATTATGAGGAATAAAATAAAAAAGGAATTATCTGATTTGGTGCAGTCATGTTATGTTGTGATTTATTGAAATAGGGATTTATTTTTATAAATATAGAAGATAAGATCTCATTGCCTATTTTGAATATGAAAATTAGCTTGATTACCGTTTTGGATTATTTCTATTTGCTAGTAAGATTTTTTAAGTGAGACTCGAAGAAAGGAAGAGAGGCCTTTGGCTTCAGCAGTGGGACACTATAGGGTCAAACTAAATTAAATAATTTAATATTTTTTGAGACATGAAAGTACGAGTATACAGTACCTTTGAATCTCGTGGTTACTAATTTTGACATTTATCTGTAGCAATTCACCGGCCTCACCAAGGAAGAACTGATGAAGTACGCGGACGACCCGTTCTGGATCCGCCTGCGTTGGTTCATGTTCATCCTGTTCTGGGCCATGTGGCTGTGCATGCTGGCCGGCGCCGTGGCCATCATCATACGCGCGCCCAAGTGTGCTCCACCACCACCTAGGACTTGGTGAGTCTATCTTCTATTTACTAGTGGCTTGCTCCAATCTAGACCTTGCATTGTAATACAGGTCTACCCACATATATTGTGGGGGAAGTGATTGGCTCGTCACTGAAACATGTTTCCTCTTCTTTAAGTATTGTTTATTAAACTCTTTACAACTTTTTAATTACATCTTGTACATTCAATATCTTACAACTTCATCCGTCATCTTAAGAGAGAAAATTCAACTCTAACCACAGAGTATATCACCTTACCGTTAGTAACAGTATTGCCAGATTTTATAAACTACAATCTGTGTTGTAAACTTTAAAAATAAACAACATAATTAACACATATCTATAAATCAAGAGCTCTTATTTGATGCCACAATCGGGTATTAAATCTCGCCTATTTTACACTAGGGTTCGTAACCCCCATAATGATTTAACTCATCTTCAAAGATTTTGTTCGCTACGCTCGGTCACTAATATTTTTTGTCGATTTAACGGTACAATCAAAAATTCCCCGCCCACCTCAAACGAAAAAGCCAATTCAGAATCATAGTTTTGTGGCAGTTATTTTAATTAGTCCCAATGAATTTTGCATGGCAGCACATTCATAACGGATCGTAGAGCTAATACTCTTGGGAGCAAACCGCCGCCCACGTGCGAGAAAGTGAATGAGTGATGGCTTACTCTCTTGTGCCTTAGTTCCGTGTCAAGCCGAGTGAATGAAATTAATTTTACTTAGTATTTTTCCATTTAACTCATCGATTAGGGTGAAAACATATGACCTGCAATATTAAACCTTATTTGTTAGACATCTCAATGGGAGGCAGACATTTAACTGTAACTAAGGGTCAGGGAAGCCAGTCGAGAGTGATGACTACATTCAGAAACAACTGGGCTTTCGGGCGACACGCTTCTAATTGCTAATGAAAACACAGAATAGAACAGAAATAGAAAATATTTTTATTCATGTAAACTTTTTACAAAGTACTCATAAATAGTCATTTTTTACCACCACAAGCCAATATATCCTGAACTAGACAATAATGCATGGTCAATTTTTTTTCATAGGTTTGAAAAGGGACCTCTCGTTGACGTATCATCAGTAGAAGACTATGCTATGTTAGAGCCAAGCCTGCCCCTGCTCAAGGACGCACAAGTATCTGGTGTGTTCGCGTCGTCGTGCAAGGACGCATACGAAGTTCTGGATAATGAGAATGCCAGCTGTTTGCAGCAGTTCAAGGAATTCGTCGCTAAGGCTAAATCGTTTGGCGTTAAGTGAGTTACATGCACACTAATTAATTTGGTAACTGTTGTAAATGGTTTCCGTCTAGTATAAAACACACAATATCGTTAAGATGGTTTAATGATTATGCGCATTTTAAGTCTTTATATAAGACACTAAATTGGCTTCGTTCTCGTAGCATGATATTGTATAGCCTATGTTCATCAGGGATAATGTAGAATTCCAATGGTAAAAGTTTTTTTCAAAATCGGTCCAGTTTCGAAGCCTATTCAATTCAAACAAACAAATAAAACATTGTCGTTCTTCTTTATAATATTATTGTACATTTGCAGACCTGACCTACAATGGATACATCTATCGTAACTAGTTATGTGACACTTTTAGTGTAGACTAATGACAAAATTATATTAATTTTCAGAGTGATTGTAGACCTCACAGCGAACTTCGTGCCACTCTCACACAAATGGTTCCAGCTGAGTGAGAACCGTTCCGCAGAGTACAAAGACTACTTCATCTGGCAGTCCAGCCAGGAGTATGACGCAGATGAGCCCAGTGGAACCCCCAAACCACCCAACTCTTGGGTAAGTTGGATTATTATCCGCAATAAGACAGTTCGTAACTGAACTCTTTAGAGAACTATGTGTAGTCCGTACGCCGAGAACTATAGAATTCCTGGCAGTTCGGCTAATTCCTCTGCTAGTCCAACCAAGCGTGTGATGCTGATGACGCCAGTGGAACCCCCAAACCACCCAATTCTTGGGTAAGTTTGATTATTATCTCCAATAAGACAGTTTGTAACTGAAGTCTTTAGATTACTCTATGTGCAGTCCGTATGCTGAGAATTAAAGAGTTCTCAACAATTCAGTTAATTCCTCTTGCAGACGGCACTTTTGTAGATTTTGTCGCAAAAATCATCATTAGCTAATGAAACTCCACAATTTCACAGGTATCAACAGAAAACGAGCCAGCCTGGTCGTGGAGCGAGAAACGCAAGGAGTTCTACTTGCACTTGTACGGCGCGGACCAGCCGCAGCTGAACTTCAACAACCCCGACGTGGTGAAGGAGTTCGATGCCGTACTCAAGGTCTGGATGAAGGCTGGCGCTGATGGTGTTAGGTGAGTTATATATTGAGCTGGTTATATTTATCTCAATTACTTGGTTTTGATTACGGTTGACTTAGCATAGCCATTATAAAAATAATGTTTTAATATGGTTATACCCTCAATTTTTTTTTTCAATAATTTGTTTATCCGATTTTTCGTAAGTAGTTGCAAATTATACATAATAAACTAATAATGTATAAATAGTATATTATAGTAGCGTTGAAGTGACTCAGAAATGACATTGATTTATTGTTTCTGAGCATTGAATGTGATGTGTTGCTTCTAGCCGCAATTAGTCATTATTGTTTTGGTTAAATAACTTACTTTTGTCTCCAGTTTGCAAACGTCTCGTAAAAGCGCAATTGCAAAAATAATTAAACTGATTCGTGAACTTGTCTCCAGGTTGCAAAAGGCCCGTGAACTGGTGGTGAACGTGACGCTCGCCCCCGAGCTGCCCAACACCGGGTCCGGCAGCCAGCTCGGCGCAGACCACACGCAGCACGCCTTCTGGCGGCACAAGCACACCACCGACCAGCCCGCGCTCGACGAGCTGCTGGCGCACTGGGCACACCTCGTGCGGGGACAGGCAGGTACTGTACACGCCACACGCCTGCTGGCGGCACAAGCACACCACCGACCAGCCCGCGCTCGACGAGCTGCTGGCGCACTGGGCACACCTCGTGCGGGGACAGGCAGGTACTGTACACGCCACACGCCTGCTGGCGGCACAAGCATACCACCGACCAGCCCTTGATCCCCTTGTTATTTGTGACGCAGAAATTAGTAAAAAAAATTAGGGTAATAATAACAAAAGTTAAAAATTACAAAATGTTTTGTCGAAATACCCCTTTTTCGTAAAAAATTCAAAGCACTGACCATCTTACTTTACACTCAGTCTAATTCATATTAATTTTTCAGACGAGTCGGTGTTCACGCTAGCGGAGGCGGGCGGGCGGCCCGAGCTGTACCTGCTGGCGCGCAACACCAGCGCGCTGCGGCCGCCGTCCGCCGCGCCGCTGCACGCGAGCCCCGCGTCCGCCGCCGCTGAGGCGCTGCAGAAGCGCCTCGCGCGCTGGCCACTCATACAGGTACGTTATACATTATCGACGTATCAATGTAAACTACCTTTAGCTACGGCTACCTTTTTGTGCTCACCAGTTGCCGTTACTGCCGACTGAAGTCCAGATTTGAGCTGAAATATTGCTTTCAAAATTTGATTTTAAGTCTAGCGTTAAAACAAATATAAATAAAAATATCGTGCATGCCGCAGTACATATTGTTCGAAAAAAAAACTGTTTCAAAGTTAACAGCGCTAGATATATGTAATTAGAATAATGATTTAGATTTGATATTTCATAATACATCACAAATAATATTCTAAAATATAGTAAAAGTAGTGTACGACGTCGTATACCAACTGATATTAAAAAAGACGCAAGCAAAAAAAAATGTACAAAATATATATTTATTTTTTTATGTGTGTACGGTACGGTACGGTACGGCAACCGTATCACTTTTGCTTCCGATGCAATTTAACGAAAATCGCGTCGCCCTGACGCGGTTTACTTCATTAAAATATAATACAATCAATTAGTTCGCGTTTGGCCAGCAAGAGTGCCGTGCGTGCGCGTTCAGACCTCATCCATTCATTTATCAACCAATATGATACACAAACAAGTGTGTATTATTTAACAATAAATCCCCATATAGTGTAGGGACAACCAACAACCCCTACAATGTGTGTAACATGTTTTCTCTTCACAGCTCAAATCCGAAGAACCAAGTCTGGAGCTGGCCGCCTTCAGCATGCTGCTGCCGGCCGGACCGGTGCTGCAATTAGAACAAATCACTTCACCTGAATTCAACACTTCTGCTGTAAGTTATTATTTTTTGAAAGCATATGAAACACTGAAGTAAAACTTAAAAATAAATTGTTGTACATTCAAAATTAGCCGAGAAGCGAATGCGTCATTAATTGCATGATATTTAAACTTAATTATAATTTAAAAAAAAAGAATGAGTCTTATTCACACTATTTCCACATTATAAATAAACCTTTTTTTAATTTACAACCGGTTTCGAAAAATCATCATCAGGTTTTTTTGGAAATAGTAAAAGGAGTGCCAATACAGTTTATCAAGTATCTTAATTATAATAATTGAATTCATATTTTCGTTAAATCGTGTATAGATCACAAATAAATATTCGACATTGCATAATAATGATGTATATGGACACTGATGTGACGAGCTATACGTGTACTTGACCTAAATTTACATTTCAGCAATTTAGCAAATACGTTGACGCACATTGTGTCACAATACCAAACTTCACAATTTTTCTTGATATTCTACATTTTTTACTTGTGCAATAAATAAATAGCAATTAAACGATTATTATAGGTGGAGCTACTATCGCAGCTGGGCACGCTGCGCGGTGACGCGAGCATCCAGCACGGACGGTACGCAGTGGACGCCGCGCCCGCACACAACGACACGGGCTCGGTTATCGCGTGTGCAAGGTTTGTGGTATTGTTATGTTTTGTTTTAGTTGAACGTCGCACCTTTATTTATATTGTCAGCCTAGGCTTTACCTGACCTAAAATTAAGTTTGTTATAACTGGTCGGTACTTTTACGTGCCTCCTACTAGATTAAGACTATATTGTAATCGAGTATTTTTGGACGTTACCTTTTTCTTTATTATTAAAACAATGTATACTCGTTATGTTTTAAAAGTTAAAGTTAAACTTCCTGGTTAATACGCAATCTATTGAAGCTATTTTATCTAAACTCAAAAATTAAACTCGTATCCTACTCGTAGTAAAATATGGGTACTGAGTTAAATCTTGATCTTGATCATTGAACACAACGTCTAGTACTTAACTAAGCAAGGCTTATGCCAAAGCTTTGAAATCATACAATATTTGCAAGATTTTTGACGCTTTCAAAAAAACGCTCGGGACTGTCACAAATTTTGTACACACTTGGAAGTAAAAATCATGACTTATAAGTGTGTTCATGTTGATATTATAACAAATTAATGCTTCAATCAGAGGAAGTCAGAAGTACATATAAATTAGCATTTGTTTGTGTAAAACGTAGTTAATAAGTTTTTTTTTTGTAATGCCAATGAGGGTGGCATGATCATGTTTGATCACACCCTCTTTAATTTAATAAAGATTTTAAAAAATTAAAATAGAAAAAATTAATGTATATTTGTCGGTAACATTTTGTGATTTCATGTTTTAACAAGTTCTGAATGTCATCTTTCTATGCAAATGTCAATTGTTAGTTGTCAGCTGTCATCAAAGTCCTATAAAAGAGTAAGCGCGTTCAGTATCTGGGCGCATTGGTACCGATTGCGCCTGGTGCTCGAACGTTTTATTGACGTCACGGCCCAACTACCCTCACTTTGCTAATAGTCTTTATGACTAGTTCTATAATTGGCCAGTTGTATAGAATCACAGTACATTTCTATTACATTCCGCATAATTATACAATGCCCCTCTATTAGTTTCTTACATGTTTGTATTTGTATGGTCAGATGGAAGGCGGGGCACACGGGCTACGTGTCGGTGTACAACCCGGGCGCGTCGGGGCGCGCCAACCTCACCGCCGTGACGTCACTGCCCGCGCAGCTCTCCGTGCAGCTGCTGTCGCACGCCACCAAGGAGGCCTCGGGGTATATATTTTTATATCTTTATTTTTAAAAACAGAACAAAGATGCAAAGGTAAAGGACAGCATTCAGCAAGCTACTAAAGTTTTTACAGAATGCTGCCGAGTCTTAGTAAAACAGATTAAATATGTCTTTCCCTGTTTATTTTTGTTACTATCTGACCCGGCATTTTTTAAATAGTACAAATTATTTGAGGGAGAATTTAAAATTGTTATGAATACAAAGGACAAAATATTTAGCATTTAAGGCACTTGCTGTTTGACGAGATTACAGTGCCGTTTGACAATGTAATTTCACTCGAATCTTTTTAAGATCCGATTTATTTTAAATTGAATGAATCCAAAACAGTTTAAAAGATTTGATTAGAATTAAACAATCCTTAATAATGCTCCAATTTTTACCGATGATGAATAGTCTGAAGATAGATGTCTCATTTGTCATTCATGAACCAAAGAGTAATTTATATAAATAATAACGTTTTATTGTTTCAGCTACAAAAGTGCGGAGGTGGTGCACACGGAGGACGTCCTCATCCCGGAGAAGTCCACCATCATCTTCTCCTACGTGCCGCAGACCAGCGCAGAACATTAAGAGATGAGAAGAGAAGACAAGAGACAATAAGAGTTGTTAGATCGCTTCACCGCACTGTACTGCGGACACATTCTTTGCATTTCTTTTTTATTTGAGCATGAATAAAGTTTGAGCAGTATACTATAGTTTTATTTATCAATATAAAATAATTAAAAACGGGTAAATAAAAACACAAATATTTTATAAAATCATATATTTTAAAAATTGTAATATTCGCATAGTTAACATTTTTAAAAGCGTATTTGTACAAACGTCCTTAAACTTTAAAATATAATTAAACATTACACAATTTTAATATTAGGTTCCGAAAAGCGTCACTTCTAACAAATGTATTAATCATCCCTATTATGGAATTAATAAGTCGGAATGTCCGCTTAATCTAGCTAAAATAAGCATACATTATTCTTTGTTTCATATTCACAGTTCATATTTTAACAACCATTTCTAAAAAATATTAAAATCGTTATTTGACACGCTAGATTCTTACATATCGGTTATTTGTTGAATTCTAAATTAATGCAATTTGATAATTCTGACCAAGAATTTGATCTACAATCTGTAATGAATATTAAAAATGTTATAAAATTCATAAAAGAATTCTTTATTCATCTTTGCAGCTAATCCTTTCGAATAAATAACGAAACGCACATGCGATATAGTATAAGATAACAATCGTCATCCATATACAGAAATACAGAGCAAATGTTAATAAGAGGCGCAACAAGACGTCCTTGTAACATGGATCACATTGATGCAGACATTTTTGTTTTCCCTTCAATTTCTTCATCGTTAATTTCTTTGTATACGCAATAAATTATGTTCTACTCTATTCATTTTAACTCGGATTGGGACTTATTATGTCATAAAAGGTTTTTACCAAATAGAATAATGCAACAGTAAATGTTATTTCTATTAAGAGTTCTAGATAGAAGAATGGAATGGACTTTTCAAATGTTATTATTATGTCGGACATATCCAATGTTCATTTTTATGGGTTGTGAATATTAAGAAATAAAATTAAAAATTGCTGTTTAAAGACAAAAAAAAAATTATAATCCTGTTATTATATTGTTAATATTTAAAATTTCGTTGTACTTTTCTCAAAAATTGGATACAATATTTCTAAAAAAGATCACTATAAGTAATGACTTTCGAATATATCTTAGAAAAACACTGTAGCGAAGATTAAAGATTAATGTGAAATATCGAAAAATTTATTTCCAATTATGTAATAAACAAAAATTTAACTTGACAACCGCTTATGAATCGCTACAATTTAACCAACAAATATTTCGCCATATCACATATGCCAATTACCGTGTACCTATCACATTTCCTGGTTGCTCTATCACACCGTGTGACATTTTACGGTTGCCACGCGTCACATCCTCAGGTTGCCTAAAACCCCCGATAAATTATTTTATAGAGAACGAAATATGTATTATTCCGTAGTTTCTGAACTTCCACCGACTTTTTCTACCAAGATGCGTACTTCCTTGTAGTCAACCGTCTTATAAGGGTATTTCGTACATTTTGGTTGCCTTCTTATCCTAGTCTTGTTTTGTGGTCGCCTCCTTGTCCTACAGTGTGTGTGTGGTTGTGTGGTAGCGTGGTTACCTGCGCTTGGCGGGCTGCTTGGGCTTGTTGAACTGGAAGGTGGCGCACTTGGGGATGTGTCGCTCGGCGGCGCCCTGGTTGAAGCGCCGGCCGCAGTGCGGGCACTGCACGTAGTCCGGGTTCTCTGATGGAGGAGGTGGTGGCAGGTCGCTGAGCTTGCCTGTGAAAAGGAAAAAATGACTAAAATAATAATATTATATATAAATGGCAACTTAACATTTGTTTAGGTTAGGAGAAACAGTTATGGATAAAACTAATTACAATATACAAGTACATATTATAAATTGATTTATTAGGGCTTTAATCTTGTGTTATTCGAACAGTGTTATTTTTCATTTGCTCGATTTCCCTTTGAATTCAAAACATGCACGCATCAAGAACATTTAGCAGATATATATTTTTTTACATTAATTTTAGGGCAAATTATGGCTATGAGGCTGTTAAAACTACACGCTTGTTACATATCATAATACTTACAACTTCCCTCGATTAATGGTTAAATTAATCTACCTAAATATATATGTATTCAGGAATTCCTGATATTAGCGCATCCAAACAAATAGGTAAACATAATATTATGTTTTTAATTATTAGAATTGCCACAGACCTATAATAAAACAGTGTTTTCTTATCTGTAACTGTGGCGTACTGTACCCAGGGCGCTTGACGAAAATGGTACTGTAGATAGATAGATAGATAGATAGATAAATTATTTATTCAAGAAGAAGGTACACAGAGTTGAGGTACATAGTTTAGAAAACACACACATCATAGAAAACAAAAAAGGGCTATATATAGACAGGAGAAGATAAATTGTGCAGTGTACTGCATTTCTTGAAAAGGTTCATAACTCAGCATATGTCACAGTCGTTCGACCATGACGCTGGTATTCTGTTATGATCCTAGGAGGGTATAAACTTTCGCGACACTTGAAGCTCCAATGGAGTGTAACATGGACTCACCGCCCGCGTTGAGATGCGCCTGCACCTGCTTGGCGGCGCGGATGGCCTGGATGAACTCCTCGTGCTTCTGGCGCCAGTTGCCGTTGATCGGCTTGTTCACCTTGCTCGACGATGTGCTGCCACCCTTGCGCAGCTTGCCGATGAACGGCTCCGCTTCTGTGCCCTATTCGGTGAAATGTTTATTTAGAAAGGGAGTAACATAAGTATGTGTTCATTAAAGAGGTATTCAACGAAGTTAAGTGACTCATTACGAAGTTAAATTAACAAAGTAAAAATAGTAAAGAAGTTTGTAGTTCATGTTGCTTGCTGCAGCAGAATATATGTAACGTCGAATATGAGTAACGTCGTAGGCCACGTTGGTAACAGTATAAATTAACGGTCTGACAACCATGACTCTGTTTTGTTGATTATAAATAACTGAAAATAATTTTATTTCATATGTGGAAAAATATAACATTCATAAGTAATTTTGAAATATTTTGCTTGCCTTGAAATTTTGTGCATCTGTACCCTGATCCAGATGAGAGCATGAAAGGATAAAGTTATTTTTATGTTTTAATATTTGGATTCTTTCGATGACCAATTTTATTATTTTTGTAGAAAATAACGTAAACATCAAGTCGAATTTAGTATGTTGAAGTCTACTTTCAGTAGCATTTCCGTACGGACAATGCGTCTTGCATATGGACAATACGTAATGCTGTCTTGCTGTTTGTGCAACTTTCACGGATGCACACCGGTTGCGTTACATCTCAAGAGATTAACGTGGTTATAGTTGACAATTAACTTAACTTTAAAGTTAAATGTGTAATATTTGCTAAATATATAGGAGCCTGCGGTCCTGCGCCGTGACCTTGAACGTGTCGGTTTGCCATCCCATCGGATTATAAGAGTGAAGGAATAGATAGTATAACATCTTTTGCGCAGCTTGCTAGTCTCTATTAAGATGGGCCACTATGGTCGCCAAGGAAGCAGCTATCAACTAGTTACTAAATGTAACGTTACCGCCAGCCGGTGCTTGAGCACGTCGTACGGCTTGCGCTTCTTGGCGTGCGTCTTGCGGCAGATGCCCTGGTACATTAGCACACTACAATATCTCCTACTCTCCATTAAGATTGGCCACCATGGCCGCTAAGAGAACTGTTATCTACTAGTTACTGAATGGATCGTTACCGCCAGCCGGTGCTTGAGCACGTCGTACGGCTTGCGCTTCTTGGCGTGCGTCTTGCGGCAGATGTCCTGGTGCTTGGAACGTACATTTATACACTACAATATTTCCTAGTATCTATTAAGATTGGCCACTATGGTCGCCAAGGGAGCTGCTATCTACTAGTTACTAAATGTAACGTTACCGCCAGCCGGTGCTTGAGCACGTCGTACGGCTTGCGCTTCTTGGCGTGCGTCTTGCGGCAGATGTCCTGGTGCTTGGCGAGGCGGTCGGGCGCGAAGTGGCGGCCGCACACGGCGCACGCGTCCGCGCCGCCCGCCGCGCCGCCCGACGTCACGCGCTTCGGCCCGCTCGACGCTTGCGGACTCTGCTGGGACGGTCAATAAAACAACGATTCAAATGAAAATGAATATAATCTTGTTACTGCAAATAAATTTTAAATAAGCAATGAATACAATGCAGTTAGTACTCAATCTGCAGAAAATGTTACAGTTGAAATACACATAGTTCTGTTACTGCAAATAAATTTGAATTAAGCAACGTTGAATACAATGTAGTCAGTACTCAATATGCAGAAAACTTGAAACTATATGGTGGTTATTTTTTTAGGCAAATCTGCAAGATTAGATTCAATAGACAGTTGCTGCTGACAGTTGTGGGCAATGAAGATGGTTCAGTTATGCTGAACAATTATACTTTTTAGTTTGTGATCTCGAGCCACTATATAACAATTAGAAGCGTGCACCGCCCACCTTCTATTGTCACATGGCGTGGATGTTCAAAAATTGTACCAGTTATAAGCGTAAGTAGAAAGTGAATTTAATTACAAGGTATATGTATATGTTAAAAAAATATGAGAAAATAGACCTACCACTGGATTTCTCCTTGGCACCTAAAAAAGAAAAATAAAAATAAACAATATGCTTGTTTACTCTGAAACATGATGATGGAAGCCATTATTGAAATCATTTTCAAATTTCGCGACCGTAAAATATGTGTTTATTCGAACTAACCATTTTATTTTGATACATTAATTATAGATTGATAATTTTATTAAAATTTTAGTCAAACTTAAGGTTTAGGTAAAGAAAATATATTATTAAGGTACTCTTTTCTCAATATGAATTGGTAAAGGCAACTTGTATAAATGTGGATCTCTAAACAATGAAATTTTACCAAAACGCTTTAAAAAATGTCATAATATTTTATTTTAATATAAGTTAGGCAACCTGTACATTTTTACAAAACAATTTCATGTAAATCAGGCAACCTGTACATTTTTACAAATCAAAGGTAATAAAATAGTGATAATCACCTCCACCCACGAACAACTGTAACACCGAAAGTGTCGCAGGTGTTTTTAAATCCTAACCTCGGACTATAAAATGAAAGCAGATACACCACGCCAAAAACGCGAGTGACGCCCCAAAAGCAAATACAAATGCTCAAATGCCCACCGGGCAATGGAGCATACGGGTCGTCTGATGGTAAGTGATAACCGCCGCTGTTAGTCATATACATACATCTTGTATTTACTTTTTAGGCGTCCCTTGCGCCTTTGGTGCGCTCCATCTGCTTTTCATTTTATAATCGAGTTCTGAGATCCAAACATTCACATTTATAATACGAGTATTAGTAGTATTTTAAAATTACGATAAAATATAAAACTACTCACAGGATTAGCTCCTCGCTGCATGACCCCTCGGGGTTTACTGCTCTCGGTCACCTGGTCAATTTACCCCATTCAATTTGTATTTCGTTTCATTTCATTTCATTGCACGCTTAATTTTACATTTTATTAACTAAACTTGACGTGTGACATTGATTGCTTTCTTCATTTTGTCAAATTTGAAATTAGAACGTTATTTTACTTATTTTTACAAATGAGGTACTTATGTAAAACAGCATGTTTTAAGTAATTATTTCAATTTTCATAGATGTAATTTATAATAATTTTATACATAAAATTAATTATCTTTAAAAATTAATAGGTACTAAAATAAATTGTAAGGTTATACGAATCTATTTTATTTCCAAACTTAAAGTCAAGTCAAGTCTTCATTAGACCTAATAGAAAATAATCTCAATATCAAAACAAATTTTATAGAGTCAATTTCAATTTGTGAACCAATATTTAATTTAGAGTTAAGCCAAATTATATAAATATTATCTACATATCTAACTTTTCTAATCTATATATCTCTTCTAATGTATATGGGACTCACCACACTTTCATTGGTGACCCTCTTTGGTGTCGCGGTTGGTTTTGTTAGGGACCTTGTCGTTTTTGTTGTAGCTTGTGGCTGGGGTGCGGGGGGAGTCCTACAAATAAACACTTTCGTTATATTTCCGTTAACTTTATCGCTTTGATTTCTATATCACACTTTATAAAGTTTATATTTACCTATTCACTGTATTTTTACTAATATATACAGAAATCAAAATGATTATAAAAGCATTAAAAAGGATGTCTGTCAACATGATTATTTTTTAAGTTCGACTTTGCTTGAATATAATAACTGTAAATTGCAAACAAGACATTATCAAAAAACCTTGCCTTAGAATTGAAAACAAACAAATGAGAGCAGCAATTCTGGTTACAAAGGATTACAAAAATTTAAGCTTTCGCGCCCACATTCCAGCATCAGAAACATCGGTTTTCATATTCATCGTATAGGATGACACACAAGTGTATCCACTAATACATATTACCCGGATTGTGTATAGAAATATTTATTTAATAAATTGCACTACATTACAAATTAGATGGCCCTGTTAAAGGGCGTTGCAAATCAAGCAAACAAAGACCTTTTTTGCTTAACAAATTTACTTAAACTTATGTGTATAAAATCTTTAAATTATAAAAACACTTATTTATAAGGTTCTTAATTTATAAACAATGAATCCGATGCGTATTATACCGCTACGAGGACGCTTAGCTTAGGATTATTTCAATTAATAAGTTCCACCAACTTTTTCCATTCTTCTTTTACAATAACCGCTATAAATCTCTGGAATGCTTTACCGGAGCATATAAGAAAAGCTCAGACATTATCTTCCTTTAAGGTATTAGTTAAAGATCATTATAACTCTGTGCAATTTCGATAATAATGTGACAAATTGATTACATATTTTATTGCTAGATGTATTGTTCATATAAAATATTATTATTTATGTATATTTTATTAAATATATATTAATCGTTTTGAGTCTAATTATATTTATTTATTATACTAGCTTTTGCCCGCGGCTTCGCTCGCGTAGACTACAAAATGAACATAGTTGTTATAAAAAATATGATATTAATTATATATAATT
>LQNK01000378.1:187338-202197 GCA_001586405.1 Phoebis sennae | reverse complement strand
ATGTATAGATTATATTATATAGTATTTTATTTATTTCTAACTATTATTATAAGTATTATTATCTGTCTATATTTTATTCTATAATTTTCTATTCTGTATGCACTACCTACTCATACTATGCAACTTTTCCTAATCTTTTTCGGTTGTCTGGAAGAGATCGCGGTAAGCGATAAGACCGCCAATTGTGCTCACTTCTATAGCTATACCTTTTCTTGTACTATCCTTTCTTTTTGTGCAATAAAGAATTATTCACTCATTTATTCATTCATTCAACTAACCTCTTGCTGATCTTCTTAGGTTCCTCCGGCTCTGGCGACCTGGGCGTGGCGACGGGCGCGAGCGCTTCTGGGAAAGTCTCGTTTTCCAACAGATAGTTGTTCTCGACGCGATCTGTTTCGTCCACTGAATTGTCTCTACCGTTGCTTTTTGACTGAAATAAATAATAATATATTTAAGTAAGCCTGTATTCTTATCGTATTCCTCTCCATATCCAACCCTCTTCCAAGCTAACAAAGCATCTGTGACACTTTAATGTTGTAGACTTGTAGATGTTCATGGACTGCGGTCAGTCACATACGGTTCATCAGGTGAACCGCATGCTCCGCTTGCCTGCTCTAGCATAAAAGTGAACTACTGTGTAAGAAATAACTAAGAATCTATATACTAATAATGGATCAAAACTTATTGTTGATCAGATTTCGAAAACTGTATTCTTTGAATAAATTTATAATTTTTTTCTTTTTTTTCTGCGTTTGTATGCCCTGAAAAAAATTAGTAGTTTTCCTACAAGTAAAAACAAAATATTTATTAGTATATAGAGTATCTACAGTATCAAAACATTAATTAATAATGTATAAATTTAAATGACTAAGACTTACCAATGATTTAACAGTATTGAGATCCAATTCGTGATTATGGTTGAGATCGCCCGAGCCGTTTACTATGTTGTCGACTTTTTGCACCTGGAATATCAAAATTCAAAATTCAAAACATTTTATTTGCCAGAATATAATAGTAATGGATTCTAATACATTCTACTCAAATATTGAGTGTGCTAATTATAGTTAAATTAAATTATTACAAAATTATACAGATAATAAATAGATCGAAATTCAAATATGTCAAAATTTATACATCGATAAGACTTCGTACAGAAAACCTTAACTGCTTGATATATGCACTAGTAGCACTAGTATCCATCCATTGGAATTGTGTAACAGACATCGATATGTACAGACTTTTATATTTATTAATTAAATTGTAGGATAGTAACTACAACATAGGGCGATCACTTGTCAGAAAAAAAAATTCTTATATCTTTTTTTGATCATTAAATATTATGTTTGTTTCTTTAAACCTACATAGATCGAGAAGTAAAGAATTTGATATATTTTGTTTTTGCTATTGATTTTATTTATATAATCTTGACAATAATAAAACAGCTGTTCACTCCACTCGTATTTTAGCGGTTAACCGCACCCTCGTCTCTGATTTAAGATGAACTTGACGTAAACCATTGTCAACATTACCACGATACCTACTTATTCAAGGCTTTTGGTAAACAGTTCTGTATTTTTATACGAAATATATGCTTCACCTATATTATTACTATGAAGTTGAAGAAATTGTTTAATGAGCTAATCTCAGGGCTAAATGGTCCGATATGGAAAAATATTTTTGTGTTGGCGAAGCCGCGAGGAACAGATTCAAATATATTATAAGTACCTAAAGCTTAGTTATCCTACCTCTACTATACCATTTATTCTTTTGTCTAAAATATATTTTTGTCATTCATTATAAATATAATCCACTATCCTATCTCCTCCCCTTCCTTCAAGCTGGCAAGGCATCGACACTTTGATGTTATTCATGGGCTGCGGTCAGTCACTTAACATCAGGTGAACCACATGCCCCGTTCGCCTGCTATAACATAAAAAAACGAATGAAGTACATATTTATCCCAGAAATCCCACTATGCGAAATATACACAGATGAAATCGCGTTAGTTGAAAAACAAATCCAAACTCACGTGGGTGATCTGTTTCCTGACGCTATGCGAGCTGACGGTGTTCTGCGCGCGGATGCTGGTCTTCTTCTCCAGGGTGACCTTGGACGCCGCGGTGCTGACCTTGGTGTACCCGTTGGGTATGGTCTTCCTGGGCTGGGCTCGCTCCGTGTTGTGGATCGGCTGTAAGGGGTAACTTTTGTCGATACCCGCTTTGGTGCGACGCTCTTCGAACATTTGACGTACCTGAAATGAGGATCATAGTAATGCGATATTTTACAAATAGGATCTTAAAACGAAATATATTTTGATATACAAGTATATAAAAAATGTCGTGGAGTGGATAATATGTTGTATTTATAAAACAATATACATATTTCCATTGTGAGAGAATTTAAAATACCTAATATCGTTTAACAAAAACGTTGTAAGGATGAATCATATAGAACATTGCTTTATAAATAGTTAGGTTATAAAATATACAACTCATACAAAAATAAAACATAACTTCAGAGGCTGTATTGTAATAAATGTGTATTTAATATTTTCTTTCACCTTTCAAAGCCAGCCCAAGAGTTTCTGCTATTTACTTAAAGCATTATCTAATAAACAAAAGGTCTTATGTAGTGACATGTTTTAAGCGTTATCTTTACAACCTTTCATATGAATGCTGAAGACAATTATAATAAAAGAGTGGGAGCATTGCACAACTGGGCTAAGCTCGCACCGGTGTAATTACCACCCCCCAGCAGAAGATCGGCATGAAGCAGTATTTCACTGTGTTTCGTACGGTGAGCGTCTGTCTGTAGGCCTGATTTCCCATCGCATCCCCCTCCTCTATCCTGTTCTAATCCTCTCCCAATTTCCCACAATTAATCCTCTCCTTATTCTTGCCCCCCTTCCTTCAAGCTGGTACGGCATCTGCGTCATTGATGTTGTAGATGTTCATGGGCTGGGGTCGGTCACTTAAGATCAGGTGAACCGCATGCTCCGCTTTGACATTGAAAAAGACGACCAAAGATCCGTTGTGGTATATCTAGAGTACTGTTGAAAATTCGCTATACCTTTCCCGGTTGATGTGGTATGGGCGGACTGGGTGTGGTCACGTTGCCGTTGCTGGGCGAGTGCCTCACCCGGTCGAGAGCCCTGGCCTGTTGAGCCTCGTATAGCGACGCGATCTTCATCTCCTTCTCTTGTAACTGCTTCTGTTGAAACCGCGCCTGAGAAAGAGAATCGTTTTTTAGAGCAGTAGAGATTTTTTATACATTAATGATGGATTTAATCAAATTTACAGACCCTGATAATTGTACCACGTTATATAGTAATATACAAACTAAATTAACAGTATGGAGTATTATGTATGTAAGAATTGATTTGAAATCAATGTGATTTAGTACAATTTCATGTTTAAAATCCGATGTTACTTATTTCACATTAAGTTTAAAAATAAGAAAAAAGAAATATAATATTGTCATATGAACATTACACGTACATTTTCAGACAACACCTAAGATTCTGGTTATCCTTCATCATCTAAATATACTACTTATGTACAGCGAAATAAAGGAAAAGAGAATTCACATGTGTTTGTGCACATACTTGTGCACTATATTATTTCCTGCGTACTTGGCTAGTCACTGTTGAGATTGGCCACCATGACCGGAGGCATTATGTAGAGCGATAAATTAATTTCGATCATCAATTAAAATACATATAAAATAGAGTTTAAAAGCCTTATAAAACCAGTGACTGTAACCAGATTCGCATGACGGGCCAGGAGGTCGTCTCCCACGCATCGCCAACCTGTCTACCGCCTTCTCCATTGTTACATTTCCGCGCTACACTTAACAAGGACGGAGTGGAATAATCTTTTGCTCATTTCCGATTGACGGGTTGCTTTCTTGCGATTCATGGTGTACATTGGCATTATAAGCATTATGCAATATGTAAACACACATTTCAATCAAAATATAAGCCAGATATTTTGTGTCATATAAAACATATTTTTACATTTAATGCAAATATTTTAAAACAACCATCTTTAATTTAATTCTCCAAAATTTGATTACTTTAAATATTAAAGGTAAACACACCAAGCCCCCTATTCACAAACGCGTTTCCGATGGGAAAGTTCCGAAAATCGGACGTTACTGTCAAAATTTGTTTGAATTCGTTCCGATTTTCGGGACTTTCTGATCAGAATCGCATTTGTGAATAAGGGGCGTTGATATAACATAATATGAACCAATAGGCGGTGTTCAAATGTTGGAATTATTTTCCATTATTGTTAATTACGCGCCATAGTTACGCGTACACTCGTGTACATTGTCTAGTCAGCATCGCCACTCTGTCCAGCGACTCATTGATTGGATTCAATTATCGTACTTGCCGTTCATTAGAGGGATGCATCGTTAGTGTATATCGCTGTACAAAATATACTGGCGTGCCTGTGTAAGTTATAACTATTTAACTGAATAATATATGTATCATATAAATTTTATCGGATAATTAAAAGCAAAGCACCTTTATGAAGGTCCATGTATCTCTTATCTGAGCATTAGTATCAATTGATTATAACTACACTTAATATTATAAAGAGATTTTTGTTGTTAAAGATACATTTCCACGAGTAACATAGGCTTTATTTTATAACATGATTATATAGGAGCGAAGCCGCGTGGATCAGCTAGTAAAATATAATTAAATTTCCCTTTCTTCAAATGGTCTGCCGTCTGCGACAGAGTTTGAATGGCCTGTTGGACATGAGCTAAATAGCTAACTACTGAACATTAGTTAATATGCTGCATTAACATTTTATGATTAACACTGTCTCATAAATATAAGAAGAAAGCCGAAAATAGGAAGAATAAATGATCATAAATATATTCTATAATCAAGACACAATATTGACAATAAACATAATAAATTAATACATATTAAACTGAAAACAACTTTCTAAACTTGGAATATTCCATTATAATCTATCATTAATTCTTCTAACAATAAAATGAAGTAGGCATTAGCAATGTTAACAACTTGTCTCAAACGTAGGTGGACAATCGATGTGATATGATATTTATAAACAATACAAGGTCATCTGTATTGATCGATTTAATATTAAACTAAATTACTTATTCAATACAAACCTTGAAAATTTACATGGGTTGAGAATTGTAAATAATAGATAGAAATCTATTTTACAGTTTAAGCGTAGGTAAACGACTTAATAAATAATTATGTTATCATGATGTAGTTGCACAGAATTTTTACTTCAAAATATAAAAGACAGTTTCAAAGGTGCCAAATTATATGATAAAATTTGGCACCTTTGAACCTCTGTTTTATATGTAACATGGGAAATGATGAAATTATTTTGACATATAAAATTTTGATAAATAAAGTTTTTTAATAATATAAATTACTAAAGATGATGTCCGAAACCGGACTAAAGATATGTCTGTAGTGGAAGTTTGTCAAGAATCTTTTTTTATAAATAAATTAAGATGCAGTTCCAAGAGCTAACAATACAAAGTATATATGAAACTTGTTTTTAGTTTAAGGAACATGAAATCTCTATATACAAGTGCATTAAAGTACTTTTGCTTCGAAAAGACCTTTGATAATCCTGCGACCGATGTGAATAAATTTAAGTTTCATAATTTTTATTATCAACCTAGCCTTTGTTCTTCCGCAGTTAAAAAGTTAATTTGCATATTAGTTGAAACTATACATCGTCACCATTAATTTCCATATAATATACGTCAAGGCGATCTCGTGAACAAAAGCCATATATGGGAAGCTCAGACTAAGCCGCGGTGACTCATCTGTCAACGACCTTACTGCAGATAGGAACGAGTTTTACTTCGTTTTAATGCTATCTATAATGCCGCGGTTTTGAGGATGCAGTGATTGAGACATTAGATAACTGGAACTGCCAAAACTTGAGGTATGTTTAATAAAACACATTTCATTGGACATGTAAGTTGAAGTTTTGTAATATGTTGATATGTATTAAGGAGCCTGGGTTACTAGAGGTATTTTGAAGTTTAGAAGGCTTTAATTTATATCTTTTGTTTTTATATTTTGTTTTGTTGTGTTTAAATATTTTGTTTTTTTTGTTTCCCTACCAGTGAGACGCAAATTGTGAGGAATATAATTGTTAAATCAAATAAGCAGATTTTTTGCACTCATCGTTTAACATCATTAAATTATCACATTGATGCACGTAAACATTTTCATGGATGCACATCTATGGTAATTCTATCATCCCATCCCGATGATTCTAAACAAAACCTTTATACTGGAACAATTCTCACACATTGTGAAATGTGAATACATTTGCTTTCAAAATCTACGAGAATCAAAGCCATTTGTCACAATTTAAAACTTTACACTACCTAACCTACTGGAAAAATTTTTACACATTGTGTCACGCAGTTACAGGGCGTTCCGTAGTGAGTGAAGTATCTCTTGGGAGATGATAGCTTAGCTAATAATCAATAAAAAAAACTCAATATATGTCTTACGAAAATATCACTGTTTTTGAGATATTGAGGATTTTGTAGTTTTTTGAAAAATGTTGACCTAGTTTAATATTTAAATTACTGTGGCCGTAATTCTATCTTATTTGTTTATTATATTTTTTTTCTAAGTATTCTTTATGTTATTTTTCTAAGTATCTTTATTAGTTGTTTTATTCAATTTTCTACTAATATATTGTTTTTTTTTGATAGATTAAAGTTCATTTACCAAGAGATGCTTCACTCATTACGGGACACCCTGTATATTAAAAATCTCCGCGAATCCTCAAAGCTAGTGGTCATAATTTGTAATCCTAGCTAACATACTGGAACAATTTCACATATTGTGTCACACAGTTACATTAAAAATCCCCGCGAATCCTCAAAGCTAGTGGTCACAATTTGTAATCCCAGCTAACATACTGGAACAATTTCACACATTGTGTCACGCAATTGTATTAAAAATCATCTCGAATGCTCAAAGCTAGTGGTCACATATTAGCAAGCGAAACCCCTAACATACTGGAACAATTTCACACATTGTGTCATGCAGTTGCATTAAAAACCTGCGCGACTCCTCAGAGCCATTGGTCACAATTTGCAAACTAGTTTCGCATTCAGCGCCGCGCCGTGACTCACGAGGCCGTACGCTAAACGTGTGATGTAACACACGATCGCCTACGAGCGCTGACTAAGTTATCGTGACACCTTTTGTTGTTTTGATACACAGAAATTGTTGTTTACGTTTAAGGATAGGACGAGAATTACGCTCACTGTCCGGAGAATTCTTGCGTGATAAGAAGTAATTTAGAAAAAAAATTGGTTTTCTTTTAAAGATATTTAAGACTATATGTATAATATTATTTAACGCAAGTAATGCAAAATGATGCTTGTTTGATACAAACCCATCAAATGAAAGAAAAATAAATAAGTTATAAATATTAAGCGAGATTACTTCGAAACGCACCTTTGAACTAAGTTTTTGCTCTACTAAATATTCAATGTATCAATATTTATTAAAAAAAAATATAATTTTCTATATTCTTTGTTTAAAAATTGGCACTCAAACTACCTACACTAATTCATCTCATTCTATTATTGCGGAAGAGCTTAGTGGATCACAAATAATCAGCTTACTATAAGTAGTGTGAAGCACTTGAGGAGCACATTTTTATAGCAAATAAGTGTTTATCAGGTTATTTGTGTGGGTTCAATTGACCAAATATTTATTTATAATTTTGTATGAACATGTATAACAACATATAAGATCATAAGTAATATTATATATATGTACATATTCAGGCGTGCAAAATTACAAATGAACACACAACTTAAATATTTCAAATTAAAAATTACAATTAATATCAGTTACTTAATATATTAAGTATTCCGGTTATACAAATATACTGGCTGGCCCCTCAATAATATTATTCTTATATGCATTTAATACGAGAAACATTTCCAAGAGGAAATTTAAATACTAAAATATAAAGAACCCAGGCATGTAATATACATATACTAGTAAGATGAGATGATAAGCCGTAAAACTTTACTACATTTAAAAACTTTTTCTCGGGTTATTTCTAAACATGAAGTATTTGAAACAAATACATTTTGACAAAACAATCATTCACCTTTGACTCTGGTAAAATGAGCCCGCAAATACTTTTAGTTAAAGCTAACAGACTCACCTTTGGCTCCGGTAAAGTGAGCCAACCGTTTCTTATTTCTAAAGGATCAGCCAACTCTAACGATGATGATGACATAGTTTTAACTCCTCGACTTTTCCAATGGTCTGGATTCCACCAGTTCACATGGTCTAAGGACCGGGAGTGACGGGTTTCCATATCTTCTCTTTAGTATCAAAACTATTAAAATTGTAATCCGAACTAAACCTCCTATCAAACGCTACTAACTAACCAAATAATTACATAATCTTGGCACAATTTAAAAGCAAATATCCACGTCACAAAAATCGCAGAAACAACCACTGAATGAGTAAAGCAAATCGTAAAGCTTCGTTCATAGTTTTGTTTGTTTTTCCGTTCCCATGCAACGGAGCACGTGGTAGCCAATGTCAAGCCATTAATAAACCATGACCTCCGAGTCATTTACCGTTTACTTGACCCTGTTATTGCAAGATCAGTTTTTATATTTTGCATGTTACATGTTGCATGACAATCTATAGCTTATATGGCTTAAGGTTAGATTTGAGATTTGTATCGTGCGCTGTGTTGAATGTAAACAATACTGGGAGGAATAGCTAGTTTCTTGCGAATTGACAATGGATCGATTAAGTAAACTTACGATCCACTAATGGGAACTTGATGGATGTGTCGTGTTACTCAATTAGCTATGTAGGTAGATAAATATCTTTTACTTATAATGAATTTGTATACCTTTTTTGAATGTGATGACTCTGTTTAACGAGCTATGAGTTAATTTCACTTGTATAGTTAATATTTTAATTATCATAATCAGCACATAATATTATAATTCTAGCAAATATTTCACAACCAACATGCGCAATAAATTTCGAAACGAACCGTTTAAAATAAATCTCACCTTTCATGAAATCTCATTGCTTGCCATTTAAACATTTCGAATGAATATTTCAACGGTGCATCGTCCTTACTTTCTAACTTTCCAATATTCCGCTTGCAAATCTGGCCTTTGAACGGAACATTAAAAGATGGGCTTTATGATAATGATCTAAGATATATTGTTCGCCTACGTTTCGATGCAAATCCATAAATGTTCACTCAACGAGACTATTGACTCATGATCGCTTCCTTGTAGGACGCTCGTGACGTCAGCACTTTCGTTGATTTGGACGCATTGAACGCCAACACTAAATATGGCTTCCGTATTTTGATTTAGCTGTTTAAATTTTATGGTCCTGGGTACTTTCAATTTTATACTCCCAAATTTTATGAAACAAGCGTTTAAATTACGTATTGAGCGGCTTGATGAAATTGTTTTCTTAAGAATATTTTTTATTATTGATTAAGTATACAAGTGGGTTGCGTTGTAAAGAACTAAATAAGCCTGGTATATAACAAGGACAGGGTATTGAATTACTCGAGGAATTTTAAAACAAAAGCCCCCCATATAATTAGAAGTTGACCTTCCATATATCAGGTGAACGTCACGGTGCCTTCACTGGTGGTGCAGACCATCTCCCCGTCACGGTGTGCACTTTATGGCGTCATTAAGATGGCGGAGTGAAACACTACCAAGGACGGAGTATTCGAAGGACTCCATTGTTCACCTGTTGAATGTACTGCGAAGATTCTCTGCTGTCTATGGCATATTTTTGCTTGTCTCTACAATTAGGGAGTAATTGCATCGTGCTAATTGAGTCAACTTTCTTGAATTTTTGACGATATTCAACATAGAACAAGTAATTTTATATTACCCGTTATTAATTTTGGGGCTATGCTAAAAAAGTCCCAAAAATTCCCTTGATTATACTGCGAGTATACTCAGCAGCAACTTTTTCTAAATATTACACATATTTTATTGTCGCTTATAAATTTTCAATACACAAAAAATGTGAACCTCATTAAGCATACATCAATTTACTCGATTCTTTAAAAATATTATGTCATCGTGTTTGCGTATCTAAAAATAACGATAGGTCACTGTCGTTTAGAGCCTTTTTCGTGACTGTAATTACCGTAATTATAGTGATAAAATAAATCATACCGTTTATTTGGTGTGGTCGGTTGGAACGCAATTTATAGGCACGTTTATTTTCCAACTATCACAGAATAAAGTAAAAGTGTTGTTCTATACAATTAACTAAACTCGTGACCAAAACCTAAGTGATGAACACTAAATAGCAGTCGTTATGTAAGCATTATTGGTTTGAAGATAAATAAATCTTATCGACGTTGGCAAATTTCGTCTAATACAGGAGGGCCAGGAACAAAAGAAGAAGAATAAGAAGAAATGAAACTGGAAATAGAACATCTTTGACATTCTTTTAACTTCTTGGAATATGAAGGCGTTCAATATTACTTTGCAATGCTTTTATAAATTATAGAAACCAAAAGTATCCTCTCACGGTAGGCGACACAAGCTACCGTTAGGCTATACTTATTGGCAACGATAACAGCAACATATTTTAAATTGGTTGCCTAGGTATTAAGGAAATTGTTTTGAATAAAATACCTCAGAAATGTTTTACTCTAGAAGCGCTGACCTGCAAGGGTGTAACATGCATGCGAGCAAGACCTAATTCTTGCTCAGCCATGTCGCATAAATTAAGCTAGCCACACACAAATAGTTTTGTTTTAAGCCTGGTTCATTTAATAATAATAATAAGTGCCGCATAGTACGTAATTTTTGGCGTTGAATGAATAAGTTAATATATTTATTTAGTAGGCATTCTGTTTGGCCAAAAGCTCACAATTTGCTGAAGATTCTCAATTTCGAGAGAAACATAAAAATCCAAAAAATAAATAATAATAATTTATTTCCTCAACTTATTGACTACAGTTTTTTGCACAGTATCTTACATATTTATTCTGGTTAAATTGACGCTAGTATATTTATGTTTTAGTGACAATATTTTAGCTCGCGTTTATTTGCGGTTCATTTATGCGAGTTAAATTATAAATAGGCGTCAAGTAAAGTCACACCGCTTCGTCAATTACCGCTGTAGACCTCAATTGGTCCTTTTGGTATTGATATGCTGTTAATACCAATTTGTTGCGATTGAATAACGAGCTCAATGTATCCCAATAAGGAAAGCAGTGGAAAAATTGTCGTGACTTCTTTTGAAAGTTGAAACTCGTTTGAGTTTTGCCTTCATTCTTTACTAATAATATATAGAAGTATGATGTTTTATTATTATTACATATAAGTCAATTTTCAGAAGTAAAATTGTGGATAGGTAAGCTGATATGACATCGATTATACCCTTCGTATTTTTTTAAAACGCTAATTCATCAAAAATTATACCGAGAGCTCTTTTAACCTATTATTGTATAAGGATTATATTAAAGTCTCAATAGTTTCATTAATGATAAATATTCGCCATTCCATTGTTTCTTCCCTTTTAAATTCATAACAGCTTTGAGTTACATAAAATTATTCTTGAATAATATGAGTACGAATAAAAAACGCTTACCATTCGCTTCGTTCTTTCCATCTGTGAAAGGAAAAAGGGAAATTAGAGAGGAAAGGTGGAGTAATTGAGGGTTGAGGAAGGTATACTCATGGGAAAACAATATGGAAGATTTTCATGTAATTAATTACATTCCATTGACGTACATATTGATTTCAATCATTATTATAAATACTTCACTGTAACATCTGCTCTAAGATTGTGAGATAATGTACTACTTCATCCATTTATGTGACTTATGAGGCAAACTGTATCACGCATGTCGCTGCATTCCTTTATGTTTATAAAAACATTGAGTAGATCATTGATTTCAATTTCAAATCTTATAAATAAGCGCGACTATAATACTATCGACTGTTTAACAATTAATAGGTTTGTATATCAGTGACTTGTATATAAAGTGTAGACACATAAGAACTAAAATTTCACAAGGGCCAGTACTAAAATAATGGTTTCGAAACGACTACCTAATTTTTTTAAGTCACGTCCTACATACGTTGTATTTACCAAAATGTCATATATAATCTCAATCATATTTTATATCGAGATAATCGCTGATAACTATCTATTCGACCTAATTATTACGTTGCTAGGAAGCTCATAAAGCTTGACTAATATAAGCTCGATAAGGGATATAATGAAGACTAAGATAATTTATATTAAGTCGAGTCTACTTCACTGGAACATTATTGACTCAAGTGTCCATTACGGCGCATTCCTCGATTAGTCAGAGCTGCTTTCCGCTGAGTACTTGGTGCGATAGTAGTGCCTTTGTTTTGTATACATCGATTGTTATGCAGTCCTTACCAAGGGCATGGCCGACACAATGTCAGTGATACGTTGAACCTTTAGAAGCTGATTTCATTAATACTAATCTAAGGGAATGTTTCATGCAAGTCTTGGCAAAACATTGATTATCTTTGACTTGATTACTTTCATAAACTAGACATTTACATCAGAATTATACTATTCTAGTTAAATAGTTCTCAGTAAAGTTGGCGGAAAATTATACGCAATACATATTTCGCGAAATCTTTTGTTGTTTATAGAAATCGTCAGCGACGTAAGCTATAAAAGTTTTAGCATTTGATAAACCTTGTTAAGGACCTATCTTGTCCACATACGTAGGAGGTTGTTGCAACTTCGAGCAGTAATCGTAAAAACCAGATCAGATAGCACCCACGGCGCCTCTTATTTAGGCACAAGGATATTTTCGGTAGACGTCTGTATTTTAATGTCCTTATGCCTTTAAACACAATGACAACCATCGCATCGCTATGATTAATGCTGGGACGTGATCGGTTTCCTAATTGAAATTTTGTGTCGTTTTTGCGATTAATAATATATAAAAAATAGTTTAAATAATAGTAAGTTTTGTTAGTACATAAGTAGTACATAATAAAGTCAGTACAAAATTATTAGTTCGGATGTCAATAATTTACTTTAATAGGTTTTCTACATTTAAAAGTGCTTAATTATAAATACAATTATATTTTTAGTTTTATGCACTGGCAAAAAAGATAGCCTCGAACAGTTGATATTATATTTCAAACCAAATTCAAATTCAATATTACTAATTATATATTATGCATCATCCAAAATAATGGGGCTACACAATGCATAGCGTGATTGCATGTGTTGACCAGTTTATGTATATTAATAATACATGCCATAGATATCAAATAAACAATTGTCCTCAAAGTGTTAACTTTAGGGCTAATATATTTCCTTAATTCACCGAAGTTTAAATGAAGCTTAATGTTATTGTTACATTTACTGACTTAGGAAATTTACAAAATGGTTTATGTCAAATTTTTGGGAACACTTTTATATATAAAAGCTTAGTGACACCTCTTGTTAAATATATGTTAGGAAGAGCAGCTGAGAGGTGCTTTAAAAGTGTTCGGAAAAATAAGCAATATTCATTGAAACAGACAGGTTCGCGGTAATCAATATCAATGCATTTGGGTCAAGTATTTGAATATTATCATACTTTTTGCCAATAAGTTCAAAAGAATTCTATTATACTTATTGTACAGTGTACTTATAATAAAAATTGGAAATTTATATGGTTTCCACGCTCATCAAATCAGTCATACAAAAACGGATTGACGAAAACGCGGATACGATGGTATACCTAAATATTTTTTAAGAAGTAAAAGTACCTTATCACTGTTGAATCCTTTTTGCAATTGTTTAAGTGTACTCGACATTATACCTGACGATTAAATCTGCAATTTGCCAAATAAAGCGCGAAGAATTTAGCACTTGTTTAACTTAACATATTTTTATCCACAAAAATTGTTCCCATTACATCATTTACCGTGAAATGTGACTTACTTGCGTGAATACGATAAGCGTGGCAAACGAGGCCATTCACACAAGTCATATTTTTGTGATAGCCATTACCTCACCGCACCTCGAAGCTCGAATTATGAAAAATAATATTATGGTCGTTAAACACGGCGATATAAAGCTCACTATTATATTATACAGGGTGTCCCGTAATGAGTGAAGCATCTCTTGGGGGATGATAGCTGAGCTAATAATCTATCAAAAAAACCCAATATAGGTCATACGAAAATATCACTGTTTTTGAGATATTGAGGATTTATTAGTTTTTTCAAAAATGTTGACCTCACCCAATGTTTTATATTACTGTGGCCGTAATTCTTATTTGTTTTTCATATTTTTTTTACTAAATTTTCTTTATGAGTTGCTTTCTTGGATACATGCATTAGATATTAATAGAAATATCAGACAACGGAAAAAAAAAATATTTATTTCAAATTTTGAATAGAGTAAAATTTTGAGGTCAGATTTGATAGTCTGTGGTTTAAAAAAAATGTACTACACTGAGACGGTCAGTGAAATTAAAAACTTCTGTATTTAATACTGATTTCAAAATGGTATAAAAGTTATGGTTTTTCCCTATAGCAAAAAAAATATTGCAATTTGAAATCAATTTGGGACCAATTTTAATGATACATCCAGGATGATACTTAGTATGAAATATAATTTTTTTACATGAAAAATAAAATAAAATGTTATTATTGGTCAATAATAATAAAAATACATAATCTGTAACTTGAAATATTATGTATAAATACATAAATTTTCAAAATTTTTAAATAGAATCGTTATTGTACTATACCGTTGTAAACCTTTGATTTTACATGATGTGCCACATTCTAACATGG
>LQNK01000378.1:161130-187095 GCA_001586405.1 Phoebis sennae | reverse complement strand
TAATATGCATAATATTTGCAACATTTTCGACTGATAAACCACATCACACGTAAGCATAATTCATTAAATTATGTAGCGGTTGCACAAATTTAACTTTGATACGCTTAATTATAAAATTATATAGACTAGTAGTATTTGTAATTTTATGCATAGGTAATATTTGATCAGCTTTTAGAGAAGTAGGTATTTGTTTGAACCTTCTACGTACACATTGTGATTAAGCGAAAATTTTATCATAACATCAAGCTGTTGATGTAACAGCGTATTCAGAAAATAAGAAAATTTTACCATTATTAATTAAAAGCTATCTTTGCATATCGTTATCTCAGAAGCTCCAACTGTGCTTAATTAACCATTTATCACTTTAAAACCGTTCAATAAGTTTTAGATAGCTGCAACGTAGATAATACTTTGCAACATAATGGAAATAAACCGGTTGTAACATTAATTTTATGCAAAGCTACTTCCAGCTAAATTATAAAAAAAAACTCTACTAAAAATTCACATGGTTTACTTTTATGCGTTTTATTTTCATCAATTCTTGCATATAACGGTTCTTCAAACTTTTAAGTAAATTCTTCAAACTTTTATCGCCTAAAGTAATAAGGCCGCCAATTTTTTACTTAGTTCTAAGCATTTTATTTTGTTTTATCATGTTAACTGGTAAAAAATAAAGAGTATATCTATCTATATTTGAAGGCTTAAATAAATTACAATAGAGGGATAACAGTTATTTCGATAAACACTCTGACCCGAGTTGCAGCATTGTCAAGTTATCGACCGGTGGAAGTGGGCCAGCACGATGACACGTATACGATCCAACCTGTCCCTGTGATGTAAACATTTATGTTAATGTCATTTTCCGAGTATGTATTGATTGTTTGTAATGATAGTTGTGACGTCGCGTCGGTGTAATAGAAAATTATTGTACGCGAATGGCACTATTTATAGTGGAAAGGACCGATCACTGGTAGATGTATATCAGTGAATGTATTTGATGATATAGCCCCCAAATATTAACATATACAATACCATAAGTATTGCATAAGGATTGAGACCAAAATATTTTTTTTCTTTGACAATATGCACGATTATTTAACAATGTCACTTCAACTGTCTTCTGCAAACAGGACCTAATTCCTAACAGTGCATCCAAGCCGCCTAACAATCATTATCATTATATTAAATAAAGATTGTTGCCAAATTATATACAATGTTGGTTCGTTCTTTACAATTTAAATGTTGTAACTCGGAAACATAGATTTGCAAGAGTATCGTCGACAATGTACAGTAACAAACGGTCATTAGCCTTTCCGTTTCCTTCGTTTAAGTTTGTATTTTTTATATGTGGATTAGCTTCTAACCTAACCTTTTGTGGTCAAAGAAACATTTGAACACAAACATACAAATGATTGAGACACTCGCAAAGATGAATGCTGGTTACAACAATTTTATCCCACTTGACCAAACAACCCTAAAGAAAAAGGCGTTGAGTTGATCAGTAAAAAACATTACGAAAGGGAAAAAGTACATGACAAGATCACCGTGTAAAAAGAGCAATCATTACAGAAATATCGATTTTCGAGTTAACGAAACTGCCGAATTTCAATATTTAAAAATTGTAAGTCAACCTCCTTCAGTGGATAGCGTGTGACCCCTGGTGGAGACGGAAAAAAATGTCCCGGTCTGGCAGTGTATATGAGACTGATCACATTAATAAAAATTGATCAGTACAACGGAATTAATATCCAACCGATACTTCAATATTCATGCTTCAAAATTTACACACCTCGCTGAAAGCGTGAAAAGGATTTCAAGGAATTGGATGGAATAGAAACTCTTTATTGTACAGTATTAAGTTATTAATTTCATACGAACCCCATTATATTTGCAGTGCAAACAAATAAGACTATTACGAAGAATTATTTCTTCACCCAAGCACTAACGGTTATTATTATGTTAATTTTTATGCAAATATAAAAATATTAAGTCGATTACTTTGCTGACATAAATATGCCATTTTATTCGGTTTTTATGTACCGTGACACGTCTATGCTTATATTTTACTCGTCTTGGGCCTGGTTCCTAAAAACGACGGGACGTCATAGTATAACAGATGCGAATCGTTTACATTAACGAGCGGTTATAATCAAGCAATCGGAATCAAGTTTTGGTAGTTAACGCTACGTTAATTATGGATAAACTTTATACTTACGCATTACTATGGCTATCCTACTGGATATTGTACTGTCCGTAAGTAAAACGCCTCATTTTAATTTTATAGGAACTGAGCATTAACAATTAGGGTATATTTATAAGTGCTTACATTACGCAGCATGCGGTTTCTTCGAACAAGTAAATAGTAAATAACTGAACGAACTGACCGAGGTCAAGGTTCAGTTCGCGGGATGCTTTGAATAGAAATCAGTTTGCACCTCCCGTTCCCTTTCGATAAATACAAGAATGTACGGGTGCGATAAAGATAGACGCTTTGCGAAACTTGTAACGAATTTTGCTGTTTGAAAAATAACCGGCAATGATTCATCTTCCGAATGCTTTAGCTGTTTTTTAATTAGACTAATTACAATGCACCAAGATTAATTCACATGTGATAAAGGAGTAATTTAGATCATTGATAGTGATTTGCATTAACTGTAACAGTAATATGATAAAAAATCATCAGAAATTAATTGCATTAATAATTATATGTATTTACACATTTATAAGCCTTTAAATATTTTTTAAAATCTTTCTTAAGCGTGTTACATAATCAGTATATTTTTTATATACTTACTCAATATTTACGAGGTTTTATTTAGGAAATAAATAATCGGTATTAGGATCCTTTCTAGTATGTATTAGTAAAAAGCTGCTCTTTCGTCCTACTAGATTCACAAATATAGGATAATAGATACATTTGTACAAGTCATATATACATAAGGAAACCTAACAACTTAAATACTGAGGGACATAATAATACAAGGATAATTATTATTATTTGAATGTTATCAATTTGAATATGTACGTACTTATATTGGGAGTGCCTAAAGTATTCGAGAGATAAAATGGCTCTTGAAAACGTTTGACTCTATTAGAGATTATTGACGTATTCTCAAAAACGTATTTTTCTGTTTTTATTCGAAACGGTATCATTACAATCGTAGTAATTTGTTCTCAAGTAAATTTAAATCTTACTTACATTTTACTTATTTAGTTTATTGAATCAAAGCTTACCTGCATCTGCAGTAATCTTGAACCTCCCGTTCTTTCCATGGTTCTCTTATTATTAAACACACTTATCAAAAACTGCTGTACTGTATTATTATTGTAAAACTTTAGTAAAAATAATGTTCCGTAAACAAAACGATAACATGCGATTTATCAAAACACATTTATTTACTAATTTTGACACTTGAACAATTCGAATATGTCGTCTTGATGCCGCGAATTGACAATTTTTAATTTCGAATGCGCGTATGTTTTTTTTTAAATTAAAATGGCAAAGGATACGCAGTCGTGACACCGATTTAACAAGTCAGCGGTCGCCAAGCGACTCAGACAGTCGGCTCACAGCTGTTGTGTTGTGCTTACGGAGCGAATCGGCGCGAGATGGCGCGGCAGTGCGGCCCACGAGAGTGGATAAGTCATTTTACTGCATTTATGCAATACTTGAGAGCTTTGTAACGACTATAGCAAACTCTGATGATCCTTAGCAGCGGTTTAATTATAGTACACTTTATGTTAGTGTACGCATTTAATTTCTTTCGTTGCATTACTTTATGGAAACCCTATAGACCATTAGAATAAGAATAATATTGTATTATTCCGTAGGACTATCTCCTATTTTAGTGGAGCACGGCCATATCTAAGGATATGTTTTGATGCGAAAATATTTATATTTTGTTATTTTATGTAAGGTTCTGATTACTTCATCGCTAGTTTTTTTTAAGACATTCCTCACTGTTTTTCTAAAATTTAATTTTAACAACGATTAAGTTGTAATAAAATATTATAAATTTATAACATCCGTCTTCCATTTTTTAGATATACGAGTATGAGAGGATTGTTAAAGAATGATCCATATTAGGGATGAAACGGATAGTGGTTTGGCCGGATACAGGATATCGGATATCCGGCTAGCTACACGGCCGGATAGCCGGATATCCGGTGGCCGGATATTCGGACGCTTATCGCGTTACAACTTGATTTGAATATTTGCGCGCGCGACAATTTCTGCCATTATTCATATACCTACAAATAATAATTTGTGGCAAAAAATAGAACCGACTGCATCACTCTAAAAAGTAGAAATTAATCTTTATTTTTGTTTCAATCTATACAAAGTCAGTACTTGTATCTATTTTCAATTTAACAAAAAAAGAATAAAAGTTATTTTCTACTTTTTAGAGTGAGGAAGTCGGTTCTATGTTTTTGCAAAAAGCTATTATTTTTCCCTTTTTAGTGACCTGTGAAGAGTAATCACATTATCTAGTCACAATTCAATATCAGAGTTAGAGTTTAATGGGTATATGCATCATTAAACCTTAACCACAGAGCTTATCCTGTTGATTTTCGAGGAGTTCCGTGGAATATCTTCCACATGGATTATATTGCATATCCGCAACTAAACCCACCTAACTCTCACCCGGCCACGAGGTATTAGCAGCGTATATCGTCTTTGGCAGCGTATATCTCGTAAAATATTTATTTTATCCAAAAAATATTTAGAAACCTCTATTTTATTTTTAAAGACCTATCCAGTGACACCTCATTTAATGATACATTAGCGATTTATTTTTTTTACCCTACGGTTACTGGTATGGTGAGCCACTCTCAATTTTTTTTCAAATCCTGATATTGTTCTATCAGCGTATGAAATTTTATCAAATTCTGCTTAGTACTTTTTACGTGATTAACGAATATACAAACAGACAAACAGAATAAAAATCTATCCATGGTTTTGGTGTCTATAGCACATACATATTGCATACCAATTACTCTTTCTGAAAAATATTCAATGTACAAAAATGGTTTGATTACTGTTTAATTATATGTATAGATTTGCTTTGTGTAAAATAATCAATTACTAATATTATAAATTGGAAAGTAACTCTGTCTGCCGGTCTGTACGCTTTCACGCCTAAACTACAGTACCGATTTTGATGAAATTTGATACAGAAATAGATTAGACAACGAGAAACGATATCGTTTTAGAAAATTTTGTGTTTCCACAGAAAAGAGCGATATAGACGAGTTTAGGGCGTAAAGAATTCAGCGCGAACGGTGTCGCGGGAAACATCTTTTGACATATACATTTATTTATTTTATTATCCGGTATCCGGTCGGATAGTGCACTACTATCCGGTATCCGTTCGGATAGTGAAAATAGGGCCGGATAGGCCGGATACAGGATAGTTACCGGATATCCGTTTCATCTCTAATCCATATCCACGGTTTGAAGGAACTTTCCCAAAGCATATTTTTATTTCTTCTTTCTTATTTCGTTTCCCATGCTTTGTATTGTTCATATTAATTATACACAGTTGTTAACGGTAAATAGCTTGTTAGTGTTTAAGATTTATCTAACCGTTTAATTTACCCAATTAGTAGCATTAGCGGTAACGCTTTGTCCACACAAGGCTTACCTTGTTAATTTGCGTACAATTTAATATTCGGCTTTCCGAATGTTTGCCATATCAGCGGTCTGCAAATCTCAACAGAGTCTCAAATTCTTAATCATTTCAGAATTTTTCAATATTTTTTATTTTCATTACATAGCAACTAGAATATTTATTTTATAGTAGCTCAATTACGTGTTATAAATAATTGGGTTGAGTTAATTGAGAATGAGTTCTGCGGTTGCGCTCGCGTATATCTCCCGTTTCCGTTCTGTACAAAATTTAATCTAAATCGGTCCAGTAGTTTCGGGACCTATACAAGTCAAACAACAAAAAAAAATCAAATCTGTCCTCTTTATAATATAAGTATAGATTAAACAATGGTTATTTTTAATTTAGCAAGATCAAAAATGCTAGTGGGTAAAAATTATAGGCTTCTTTCTTCAGTTAACTAAGAATAAGAAGAACGTGACAGGAACGATACATGTTACAGATCTCTGTATTTGATTTTTTAAAATAATAAAGATTTTATAAGTTCGAGAAAAAAAACAGCCAGTACACCAGTAAGGTATTTATTTTAAAAAAGTTACATACAAACATTCAATACGTGAACGTCACTATAATGCCGACTGGAACACACGTGACATCTTAGCTACGTACCTACGCGATTTATTTGTCGTTTATTTCACACGAGTGCACATTGCGACGATAATATGATATAGATACAAAATAAAAAAGCATACTTTTTATTTTGACACTGGCAAGTGTAGACTCATATCAAAGAAAAAAATGAACTTTTTTTATCTATAATGTAATTGAGTTAGTGTGGCGCCATTTTACTTTATATTTTGTAAAGAATTTAATCTACTAGACTTTTGTATCTGTCATCTAGGATTACGAAAATTTCGTGATACTATAAAATTTAAAAAAGAAGATATAGAGAAATATCTATTATATCGTGTTGATACTACATTTCACCACAAAGATAAAAGCATAACCAGTATAATACTTATTCGCTTTTATAATATAGAGTCCTAGATAATATTATTTATATTGAAATCAAAAGTTCTAACCAAACTTCAATGCCTTAATCGCTCAAAATGAAGACTGTAAATGACAAATATTAGAACTATGTTATAACAAAAATTATTCATACACTCCAAGTGTTAGTTTAAAAAAAGTAAAATACAATGTTTTCATGTTTATGTGACTGCGTGCAATGTGCACTACGTGTTACACCTAAGATCTCTACTTGCAATCGATGTTTTAATCACGGGGTTACATTATAAATCCTTGCTTATTGCGTATATTTAAACAATAAAGTGATGTCTGCGAATTTATGGTTTGTACATAATCCAAACTTAAATTATAGGTGTAAACTATAAAATAAGTAGAAATAAATAAAAATAATTGACAAACAGAGAGTTAATTCTAGAAACGCACGCGTATTTTCAAAAGTTCAATAAAATTATGAATGCAATAATTATCTTTCCAAAAGTAGTTATTCCGTTACATAATTCAACAGTCATAGTAATTTTGAACAAAGTTATTTATGTAGTATACAGTTTGAAATTCAACTCTATAAAAGAAAATTTAATTGCGATTTTTTATTATTGTCGCATTTTTTGGAGTTTTGATTTAAACCGTAATCAAGAATTAACGCAACGTTGATTTTCAAAATGTATCCAAGTAAACATTAATGCCACGAAAAAGGGTTTGGAATTTGTTATATATCATATTTATATAATTATAACTGAGTTATACATATTTTAATGCGAGGTGTAGACTGAATTTATATGCAGCCGAGTTAACAATAAGCTAAGGAAAACTCAACTATTATACTTATACTATATAGTTATATACGTGGTGGCTATTTTCTATTTTAATCAGGTACCCCTTATTAAAACAGAAATTAGTTAAAAATTAAATTAAATACACCTTTATATTATAAACACAAAACCTATTTTAAAAATTAAAATTTTGTCAAACAAAATTTTAGACAAGCATCGTACAAAAATATTGTTTGAAAATATATATTTATCTTGACGATACCAGCGTCAAATGAATATACCAATATTTAATAATTATTGGAGGTGATGCAGAAATTATCTTACTATACTTTGCTATTAGGCACAAAAAGTGAGAAAAACGTTACATTCAGATAAATGTAGTATACTTAAAAGCATTAGGGCATATTACATGGTAACACTCTTTAAGTTATCGTAAAATACTGTATTTGCTATGATCATGATTAATTTATCACTCACTACAACATCTAACTACATTGCAGCATTATTATTGAGGCAAAATACTAAATACAATATTTTTTAAATACGATGTCATCATTATTTTGTAATAATTTATACGTGCCTGACTTACGTGTCATGTTTAGAGTATTTCGTAAAAGTTGGTTAATTTTTAGTTTTTACAAATTAATGTTTAACACATACCTATTTGTAATCAGTATCTATTTCGAATAATTTCAAATTATTAACCTTGTATCTGTTATACCAATGGTTTTATTTGGAACAGGAAGATCAAACTTACAAATAAAATCTTCTGATTCATCAGGTTAATTGTGAATTCCCAATAATAATGTTTGCAATGTACTTGGCAGGGTAGGGGAATATCCGAGGTATCCACGCCATAACACACACGTCTCAGGTAACGTTAGGCAGTCTTTGGGTAGGTCGGAAGATTTATAGCGACTATACAATTCAACTATAATTGTACCATAATTATAACTTTATAATTAGACTTCGAAGTGATGATTCTTCTTGTATAATTTATGCTCTAAAACCTTAGGACTCCGTTTAGTTTCCATACTGGTTTCGCTCGCGTTCATGCTTCACCGACGCCTTACTTTCGTCTTTTCCAACGTAATTTGTATGTTTGGATTACTGACCATTTATTGGAGCAATGAAGGGATTCTACCGACCACATTCACTACATCCTAACATCAATTACTTACGACTAAAATAGATTCTTTCATTAAATACTAATCCTTATAATTGGTGTTATCAGGGATCAAGCAAGTCACTTACTCTATAAAAATAAAAAAATATTCATTAGACGTTTGCAATTCAATTTGATTTTGTGCGATTATCGTACGAACGTGTTGAATATTAAAATTCATTGGGAATATGCAGACTCATTACCCTGGATACGTGTTTCATAAAATATTCAAAAAGGTTTATCATTATTGAGTGAATAATTCCTGAAGGTTCATAAATAATTCGAAATTATATTTAAACATCAAAACGTACAAAACGTATAAAAAGGAAGATGTAGACTTGCACTTAATGTTTCAACTACAGACACGGGGTTCTCAGAAACGACTACAGTGCTTAAGGAGGTCTATGGCTAAGACAATATAACCTACATTGTCGTAGGCCGTAGAGCAGAATACGAAAATCTAGTTTTATCGGCTACACACATCTCTATGACAACACAGTTAGCTAAAGAGCATGCAACTAGTACTGAAAACGCGACCATTAATTCGACGATTAATATAACTCTCTCATTAACCATAAAGGGTCATTGTATAAAATTCATAAGACATTCTTCAATATACTCAATAATTGGCACATCTGGGTTAATTAAGTTTTGTGACCAGCACACTCAATGTTGAACAAAAATAAATAATGTAATTCAAACTGGATAGATTTGAAACGGATAAAATACTGCTTAGCAGTAAGGACTTTGGCACTTCCACAGAAAAAAAGAAACTTTAGTGGTAAACACGCGTCGTATAGCTCTGCTACACGGACAACGGTTTGCAAACAATGACAAAAGGTTTTGAAATCTCCAACTATTTAGTTGTTATAGAGGAGTTGCGTATCAGTCTACATCATGAAGTCGCCGCAGTCGACGCCAAAGTCCCAGTCATCGGAGGTGGTGGCAGTGTCGTCGTACTCCGCGAGGGCCTGCTCGTACGCGGAGCACTCGTAGGCCGTGACGCCGTCCAGCATGGAGCAGGCCTGCGAAACGTTGGTGTGGTGCATGATCGGCATCGCGTGGAGGGCAAAGTCGTCGCCGTCTTGAGACCATGTGAGTCCTGGAATATTAGCGATTTGAAATAAATGAGGGGATCAAAAGATTTTAAGAAACACATTGTCTGCCAGAAATCGATATAAGCGATAAGAACGCCTTTTGTGTATAACGTTGTGTCATATTTTAGTTTTTAAGTTTTATGTATAATACATTAAAGTATTCATTCATTCATTCATTGTTGGATAGTACATTGGTATTTGGCGAACGACGTGGTTCAGGAACGAGCATTATGATCTCTGGTGACTCTAATTCACAATATGTATTATATTGTGAATTAGAGTAGTTTAAGAAAATACGAAAAACAAACCGTTTTGATTATTGTATTCATTTATGTTTTTGTTGGATTTGCGTTACATTTTTATTTAAGTTACTCTTTCATCTTCAAAACTTATTTTTGTTAATAACAATGTACATATGCATTAAATAAAATTTCCACTATTATAATAACTTCAGACTTTCGATTAACAAATAATCTTCCATGTCTAATAAGAACGTCTTCCAAATGACTATACGAGTTTTATCCTTACTTCCACTCCACACGCCGTTGGGCAGAGTCACCCAGCCCCAGCCCTGCCCCCAGGCCAGCTCGTGGTTCAGCTGCCCCGCCAGCGGCACCTGGCGCTTGATGACTGCCACCAGGCCGCGCCCGTCCAATGCTCCTACTGCATTCCGCGCGTTACGGTTATACGCCTCGGAAGGAGTTGCTGAAGGAAAAAGAGCAATATGAAGAAGTTACTAGAGCTTTAATGCAATAAGGTGGTCAAGATGTAGGACTATAACAAATAGAAGAAGAATAATAATTTTTTAATCTTAACGTAAACTGCTGATTTTTGATGGAGGCATGGTGACCCATAACACAAGTACCTATTTCGAGCACCAATCTCTCATCCACGATGATAGTCTATAAAATGATAATCTTAAAATCTGAAGCATTCAATTTACCATTTATGTAAGCTTTTCAGGATAATGTTGTTTTCTATATTATGCGAAATACATCGTTAATTATTTAACGAAGTATAAGTCAACAACTATAGCTAAACGATTAATTAAATGATTGTACCCGTTTTATAAATGTTAAAATCATATTCAAAAATTAAATAGATATACATAAACTGCAATAACCTTAACTAAAAGTAATAACTACTGAATAAACCTGTAGAGCAAATTACTAAGACTACATTACTACATTGTGCATAAAATACCTCGGTTTAATACTAAAATGCGTATAACATATTTTATTAAAGAATGTAAACGAGAGCATATTGTTAGAAAAGCTTATAAAAGGGGCTGGTTGGGGAGAATTATGCACAATAATGCTGGCCGACAAGAAAGAACCAGCTGAGCCATTAAGTGCGCATTACTTACGGAGCGGGTAAACCGCCATATTGTAGACAACAGATTATTTTGACATTTGCTTTTGGCGGGAAATATTTTGACATCTGCTTTCGGAGGGAAATGTTTGTTGGTCTAATTAAATTATTTTCTCGTTGTGTAACACAGAAACAGGAAGTTGTTATTTTTTATTCAGGTGATTTTTTCAAAGGATTGTTTGTTTTGCTTTTATATAAAAAATCAATTTTTCATGAAAGTCAGTCATTTTTAATTAAATTATACAACTACTAGCGACCCGCCCCGGCTTCGCACGGGTGCAATGCTGATATACTAAATACGCTACAGAAAAACTGTGAACGTTGTTTATAAAAAAACATAGCGGCCCGCTCCGGCTTTGCACGGGTTTAAAATATGTAACTCACTGAAAAAATTATAAAATCAATCCAGTAGATTTGATTTATTCATTTACTGCCCGTAGCCCGCACGCGTTTTTGGAGTACTTAAAACAATTCCCCTTTCCTTATCTTTGGAATATCTTTTATACACAATATTTTCACTTTTTTTTACATTTTTACTTTTTTTTTACATTTTTACAATTTTTTACGCGCTATTTATAGGCACGCTGCCGCCGCGCCGCGTCGCCGTAAACGCTACGTTCCACAATTTTTAAATCTGTACATCTTCAAAAATATTGATTTAAATCAGATGCTGTAAAAGGCCAAATAGATCTATATTAAATCAACAATGTATTTAAGGTATTTAATTGGATAAGGATTAATGCTGTACTGGTTAAAATCGCTTCGAATATTAGTCATTATTTGTCGTAAAAAGTAAATGACAAAAAAATGTTATTGTGGGATATCCATAAGAGATAAACATATACCATCGCGGAGTTTTCTGTAGACCTTTTCATTGTGTACAATACTTAGTACATTATTTTGATAAATCTCGTAGGATTCAGCCTGCGTTTGCAATGTAAGCGGAAAAAATGTAATTATTTGCGACATCACATTAGAAACCTCAAAAATAACAGTATTTGTCCACTATTTAATGGATGATATTATACATAAAAACCTTCCTCATGAGTTACTCTATCTATTAAAAAAAACCGCATCAAAATCCGTTGCGTAGTTTTAAAGATTTGAGCGTTCATAGGGACATACAACATGACACATGACAGAAAAAGCGACTTTGTTTTATACTATGTAGTGATAGTGATACATACAATAAAGTACATAAAATTATTTACGGAAGTATGTGATGCAACTGGAATTTTAAAGTATATAAGTTTTAATAGGAAAAGTGTCTTGAGTGAGACACCTGGGAACTTATTATAACATTATCTCAACATTTAAAAGCTTTTTAAATATTTATCTATATAATGTAGAGTTAACATTATTTATCATCAATAATATTCAATTCGACGGAAGGTGACTGACTGACTGACTGACTGACAGTGATCTATCAACGCACAGGTCAAACCGCGCTGGACGAATAAATAAATAAATAAAAAGTTGTTTATTTTCTTACACTTAATAATACAGGTTTAGGTTAATATTAGGCATGAAGGTAGATGTTATTACGTTATCCGCTAAAAAAGGATTTGATCAATCCCAGATATTCCATAGGAACGGGCTATATACGCGGGCGAAATCGCGGGACACAACTAGTTAATTTAGTTAATTATATAAAACTAGACAAGATTATGTTTTATTTGCATAAGAAAATGCTTAACTTCACAATCAACACAATAATAAAGGGTCATATAAGATCGACGAGACCCCTAATTCAAAACTACCAAAACAAAATATTTTAGTTCGTGGAGAACGTAATGTTTTAATTAAAAAGTATGCTAAACTCATTTATTATGCTTCTATACTTCAATTTAACTTTTATTCCCCGAGGTAAAACGCCCTTTGCTTGCTTTATTTATTTAATTAGTTCTTATTAAATAAATAAATTAACCTTTGAATATAATAAATTTGTAATGAAATGCGATTTTTAACTTATTAACTGCTACGTTCAGCCCACGTTGAAATAATATGTATAGTAGCTAACTAACTAGCTAGCTGTTACTTGTGAAAATCTCACGTAAATTCCACGGGAATAGTACTTTTTTCTGGATTAAATGTAGTCCTAGGAGCATGTCCTCGTACTTCAAAATTAAGATTGGTTAATTAGATAAAGCTTATAAGGGTGACAAACAAACAACCAACTTTTTCATTTATAATATTACTTTAAATATTAAATATATGGTTTATAGACCATAAACAAGGAGGCTTTGTTTTAAGCGATTTTGGGCACGACATGACAAACGCATTACAAGTTTTCGAAATGTTCCCTTGTTTTGAACAGGGCCGAATTTTATTTGTTTAATCAAATTCTAGTATAGAAAACGGACAAAAACTTAACTATCCTTTTTTGATTTTATCATGACTGTGTTAATCTTTAAAATAAATTACATTTTTATCTATATTTCTTATTTTTTAACATAGACTTTCAGTCTATGCAGGAGATATTTTAACTGTTATAGTCCCCTATAACAGTTTGTTGAATTTTGTTCCTTCACTCTGTTTTCCTTTGGAATGAAAATTCGATCCAAGAAAAATATGTTGTCTTTTCGTCTTCCAGCCTTGGTATCGGACAAGATTAATTTAAAAATACACTCAATCACTACCTATATTATTTCATTTTTATAAATTAGTAAGCCTAACATTTTAAATGTTTATAACTTTTAAACCGTTTTCTAAATCCGTTCCTGATATCTATGTGAGGAAGGACGTATCTTTTTTGCTCTTCCCACAGCGACCCTGAATTTGTTTTGTGTTAAGTGCTGCCGCGGGCTGGGCGTAAAAAATCGTCGATCAAACTGAAGTTCATTTTAAAACGTGCTTAAATAAACCGAACGAAAACAGAAACAAACATTTGCGTGTCTTCTTTCTCCTGCCCTTATCCCACTAGGTGGGGTCGGCATAACATGTATTTTTCTTCCATACTTCTCTATCAGCCGTCACACCTTTCAAACTCATTTCTTTATTCATACAATCCATCCATACTTTATTTGGTCTCCCTCTACCTCTCACCCCATCCACATTCATATCCAAGTATCATCGGTGAAATTTAAAAAACACACATTGCTGATTATTATAACTAACACATAGAAACTTCTAGTCAAGCAAGCGTTAACAGAATCCGAATACATTTAATAGAAACCCAGTATTGCATGGAATTTCTCATTCCAGACCACAGATAAGTAAAATCTTTGACCGCTAGATGTAGACCGTTAGTTTACTCATTTCATAAAGCTGAGAAGCTTACGTTAATTATCATTTCAATCCTTCGTCTTACACTGAATGACCCATGTGTTTCATGGTCTCGTAGATGATAATAAACGTTGGGGGTACGAAATCGTTTGATCTAGTCGTAGTATTTCTGTTAGCAATAAACTTAGTCTAGAAGACGTGTTGGATTTCAACTTGAAAAACCTAACTAGGTGGAGGCTCCAAAAAGGCTAACATAAACTTTGATACCTACTTTCGTAAGCCAGTTTCTATTGAGATTAACTCATGCATATGAATACTAACATTAGAAATGGCTATTATAATTATCGATTTGTGACATGTAAGAAACTCGAATATTATTAATTTATTAGTATCAGTGGATATGAAATTTCTATAAAACATTGACACTAATTATGGCGGATGCTTATCTATGCAGTCTTGAAAATTTTAGGGAATATAAAGTAAGCGAAGTAGAAGGCGAGGGGAAGATATTACAGTCTATTTAGCATAAAAATATTGTTTATTAATATAAAGTATACTATTATTGAAAAAATAAAGTACAAAAATTCAACTTAATTTGATGGTAATATCGATTTATAAATCGTCTGAACTATACCGCGTCCGTTATTTAAAGTCGACAGGCATCATTATGGTTTCGAGAGTTCGGTCGAGTTAGTCCTAGTTCCGCTTAATTGCGGGTCTCCTACATTTCTCATCCAGATAAAACGACAAGAAGGCCCAGGGAATTAGAAAATCTATCTTGACCCAATGGTGAGCCATCGTGTAGGTTTACACAATTTATAGACGCCATGTTGAAAGCTTAGCTTATGGATGTGATGGTAATTGTATATAATAGTACCGAAAGTCGATTTATACATATTCAAGAAATATTGAAATTTCTTAATATTCTGAACTAGGGAGTGGCTGAAACCACTCCTTTCCTGAGGATTTTCCGGGATAAAAGCATTTAAATACATTACTCAATAATTAAAAGAATATTTAAACAGACTAATTCAGTCTATTTAAAACATAAATTGAAATGTAGATTATGAAATCTTTGTTGTTGTATACTGAACAAAACCGCTAAAACTCTATTTTGAATATAAATACATAAGTTTCATAACCAACGTTAGAGGAGACTGGGGAATGAGCACGCTCAATACGATGAGCACAAGGGAAGTCACGTAGTTTTTATTGAATTTTGAACTTACAGAGCGTTATCTAATTTAGCACTAAGTCATGAGGAACTTAAATTAAAATGACATAATATTAGAACTTTTAGTTGACGGTTAAGTTGATAAAACGTTTTTTGACGGAGACAATTATTAAAAATTACAGGTTTCTAACTATCACGGTTTATGGTTACAGAGACCCACAGCGGAGGCTTAGTAACAGGGTCCCGTTTTTAGATTTGGGACCCAAAAACTATAATATATATTAAAACGTTTACATTTTTTACTTATAACCTGGGAGAATTCATTAAAGTCCGGTTCCTAAAAACCACGGACCGTCAATGACGTTGTATGTATACAATGTAAATGTATACACATATGAATCGTTTTTAATCGGGCGGTTTTAACAACCAATTGGAACCAAGTTTTGGTTGTTATGTTACCACGACATTGATGTTAATTTATGTATAGGCGAATTGAATAATGTCGGTAAATAAAACGACTCGTTTCATTTTTATAGGAACTGGGCATTATTCGACGCAACATTGTCCCAATTCATGCAAAAGCAATGCTCAAATACAAAAATTCTGATACCATGAATGCAGCGTATCACGTGCCAACATTTCCAATTCAGATTTCATTTATTGATAGCAGCCAAATTGATGAATAGGTAAAAGCCGGCAATTAGTATTTCCTTCATTTTTAATGTTTGTGTATAAAGTCAAGCTTTTTGCGTGGATTATGCGATTGAATCCATCATGCCAATGAAATGAGATTTGGTTTTTAAAATTAATAAATATTGCATGAATATTGCACTGACCGAAAAAAATAATGACTTCTAGTTATTGTGAAAGCCGTCTTTCGTGTACCGTTAAATATTGGCAACAAATTGTATATTATAGTACCGTGTTCCGTCCCATCATATTTTAATATCGACACATTGCGTAACTCGAAAAAACTAGATAATTAAAGAAATTCAACCGGGCAATCTATTCTTTCCGATATGAAAAATTATAAATTCACCTTTGCGATGTTTTTAAATTATTATTATAAAATTTATATAAAAATGAAATTTATAGATGAAAAAGTTGTTTATCTCGATTAATCATATGAAAACATTTATCCTGCTCTACACCGATCTATACTCGGTTGAAAGTAAGTAACTTTCAAGTCACAATGCACTCAAAACATATGAAGAGTCGTGACCACAACTTGAGTTAAAACATTCATTTGGCACCCTCGCGATGTTCAAAATGTTTTAAATTTTATACAATAAGTAATTTATAGGACAGAAACCTACCTTAATACACTGATATCAGTCTAAATAATTCTACTAATCTTACTTCCTACCAATATCTATTATAAATGTGAAAGTTTAGATGTTTGACAATCAATCACGCCTACTACACCGAATTTCATGAATTTTATTGTTCTATAGGAATTTCACGCGGGCGAAACCGCGGGCAGCTAGTTACATAATAATAATAATAATAGCTCCCCAGACCGATTTCGGCCATGGTGGCCAATCTCAACAGAGATTAGCCAGCTGCACAGGAGATATTATAGTGCACAAGTGTACGCGCGGTGCACTCTCTTTTCCTTTTACTCTAATAACCCGATGGGACAGTAGACTGACATGACCGGAGAGAGATCAGGCGCAGGACCGACGGCTTTACGTGCTCTCCGAGGCACGGGGGTGTTCCAACACCGCCAACTTCCAAACTCAGGGCTGTTACTATGATTTCTTTGTCAGAAAAATCCTAATGACATTTTTTTTGGCCCCACCCGGGAATCGAACCCGGGACCCCTCGATCTGTAGTCATAGATGCAACCACTAGACCAAAGAGGCAGTTACATATAAAAACATTCACTGGCCTCCCTCACGATGTTCACGTATCTTCAATCGTATCCACGTGTAATGGCGGGTTTAATTACATGAGTTTTATGTCGCCACTTCAGCTTTCCCGTTTTTATTCCGTAACGAAGGACGGCATTATGGAAATGAATTGAAATAAAGCTGGAAATTTCACACTTCTGTATCTATTTACTTGGATTTTTGAAGTTTTCAGTTATCAACGGTTTGTTTCGGTTTGGATTCATTTAATGCGATTTATTAAATATTACATTTGTTTTCATTTTATTTCAACTGCGAATTTAAGTAGAATAATACGGATCTTTCAATATTGAAAGAAATGTAGAATGTGGTCATAAAATGTAAAAATGTTTGTATAAAATTGGATTTAATCATCCAATTTTATACAAACATTTTTACATTTTATATATTTCATTAATAATAATATATAATACTTACGCTTATTCTGGTCATTTACAATGATTATAACATAGAGAGACGGCAATGTATATGTTTTGCATAGCTGCATCATTCTCTGAGTTTTCCAAGAGCTAAGACCATTTTTTGGAGAGGTGTTCTCCTTTCCTATTATACTCTGACATGAGGTCATGGTCAGGTCTGCATGTCCATGTTGGGGTATAATAGGATAGGCATCATACAAGTTTCAGCTTGCCTCAAACACCTACCCAAAAAATGTACCTAATTCTGGGTGTGCGTGTATTCTAATGCATCATACATCTTTAGCTCTATTATGTGAACCAAAATCATATCCTTAAAGAATACATTGCAGTTCACGAGATCTGGAAGTCGAGAAGAGAAATGAGTGAAAAAAGCACTTACGTCTAACTCTGACTGTTGGTCGCTTGAAGGCAGTGCGAAGGTAAGGCATTGACATAACTAACTCGATGTGGGGCGGTGGGGGCAGCTGGAATATAATATTATCATTAATAAGGAAAATTATACATACAATCAGTGTTAATTTTAATTTAAAATGCTTTAACAGAAATCTTTTACATCTAGATTTACATTTTTAAGAGCCTACAAAGAACATTTTTTACGAGAACAGGTCTTCATGAAATTAATATATTATACTTCAGCCATATTCAATGACGAATAAATGTAAACAAACCTATTTAGGGTCATCACAATTCAATTTATATATATTTTTTACAACTCATCTATCTGACCACTTTACTGCACGTTTTTTATTAAAGATTATAATGTTTTTTTTCTCCTGTCATATATCACTAGAAAAACTCAAAACCCTTTAATATTTTTGTAATAAAATGAAAAATAAAAATCAAGTTTAATTATTTCAACTAAACAGCCCTATAAACATAAAACTGCAGGTTTTCTAAACATTTTCATGTTTTCTGGCTAATTATCCAAATTAGGAAGTGAGGGATTTTCTTTTCTGGTGCATACGATACGCTAAAATAGTTTTGAAATCAGTCGGGTAATAATTGCAGTATAATCCGGGGTCCGATTGGAAGTTTTTTGTTCCGTTCCGCCTTTAATCGCGAATTATATATATATTTTTTTAAATTTACGTTCCCATAGTTTTTAAAGTAATTATACAATAGTTAATTTATCACATTCTTAAAAAGGGACAAAATATAAATAACCTATAAATTAATATACGAAATAACATCAGATAACATATTATGTTAATAGTCTTTACATTCCTTATATAATGAGACTAACTTGAAAAATAAAAAAAATATTTTCGAAATCTATAAATTGATAAACTTTAGTTAATACTATATACTCGAATATTAATATATTCGATATGAATAGATTCTAAGCACCAGTAGATTATTCAATTGGTTTATTCAAATTTTTTACTCCAAAATTATATCCATAAATGTTTAATATTGGTTTTATGACTGAAAAAAATAAAATAAAAAGGTTGTTAATATATGCTTGTCAATGGTTGCTAGGCAACGCTTTGTTATTAAACATTCGTCATCCAATTTGGCTGGAGTATAGTTAGGTGTCTAATAAAATACTCACTGTTTTTGAAATTGCAGCCATCCATTCCCTTCGGAAGCATGAACAAAAATTAATGTAAGACGTACGGTCAAAGGAATAGAACACAATTTTATTACAGTTCTCGACGTATTTTTCATCTATGTATAAGTTATAGACTAATTTGACTATGAATCAAAAAAATTGAATGCGAGGACAACTAACTGTGCCCCCCAGTTATACCCTCATATATCTCTCGTTCATCTGGGATTTACCGGATAAAAACTATCCAATGTCCATTCTCAGGTTTCAAACTATATTGATACAAAATGATCTAAATCAGTTCAGTACTTTAAGCGTAAAGAAGAGACAGGTAAACAGACACTCAGACTTACTATCATATTTATAACATTAAGTAAGGAAGTAAAGATTGTGTTAAATCCGATCTATAATATTCTGCCAGAGAGAACTAAGTAACTGCTAGTTTCTATATTGAAACTATTTATAAACCTGACATAAGAATCCTCGCATTATTCCGTGCCCGTAATCCGCAAATCCGTATAATATTGCCGCAATAAATCAACGCATACAAACCATAAGTCTCAGACTTCATATAAAAGTCTAAAAAACTTCCTTCGCAGCTACATGACGATAAGTCACTCAGTGGAGCTTACCAAGCTCGCCCTGAACGCGGTTGGTTAAAGCAATTTATTATAATGTTTTCCCACTATTTGTAAGCAACTTCACATATACTTCTTATCTTATACATGTTTTATACGTCTAATAAAAAGGTAAGAATTAATTTTGTTAACTTGCCGTAGAAAATAAGAACCGCGGCCTAAATTGTACACAAATTACAGTCGTTTATTCTGCCTTATAACGATGCTGCGATATTTTCTGCAAAGGGATGAAATTCTTTTCCACAAATCTTCATTAGCTAATAATTCCATTAATGTAACATTAAATTTTGACAACGATTTCGGGTGTTGATTTGCTTATGAATGTATAGAAGAAAATGTATCAAGATTTAACGTTATAAAACTCTACAACTTGAATATTAATAATAATCATCCTTAAGTCTTAAGATTTCAATATCCTATCGACGGCCTTAGCCTTTGCCATGACTTTACGTGATGTCTATCTAACGTTATATAATCTAAGATAAGAGAATAATAGTTGATACATTATTAAAAACGGTCGTTAAACATCCTCAAACTCTCGCAATATCTTATTTATTTCGTTATTCCATACGAGTACGTTAAGCCGCCCATTTCTCCGGTCTCTTCACCCAACGCCTCTGAGGTCCCGAGAAACGTATCGGGTAATATAGTATCTATACCATACTGAAAAGTGTTCATTACGTGTTAAATAAAAATAACATTTTCCCTTTGAACTTCGAAAATTTAAGCAAATATATCTATAACTTAATGCCATTTTTCATGTTATAGCAGGCGAACGGAGCATGTGGTTCATTGTGGAAATTGGGAGAGGAGAACAGGGTGAGAGAAGAGTAGAACAAGATGGGAGAGGAGTAGAAAATGATGGGAGAGGATAGAGGTGGAGATACTGGCCTCCGGGCTCCCGCTTAACGTACGGAACACAGTGCAATACTGCTTCACGCCGGTCTTCTGCTAGGGTGGAGAAAGCTTGGCTACTCGGCTCCCCCTCTCAAAAAATCGCCCTAGAAAATCGCTTAATATAGTCTATACTTATACTTATTACTAATGTAATAATATAATATTACTAATGTAATAATATATAGACTTTGAGTATTATATTGGAAATAGTGTAAAAAAGTCTATACACTATTATTTACACTATTTCCACTATTTATAAATAGTGGAAATAGTGTAAAAAAGTCTTTAATTCAATACTTAAAATGCATTTCCACCAAGAATTCACAATACAATCTATCAATTATATAGACTTTGAGACCGTGTGTTACATTAAAATTACTTTCGCGAACCATATTTACTAAATTTCATTTCGTTCGTTACTCCATGCGTTAAGCCGTCCATTTTTCAGGTCTGGCCCAGCGCCTCCGAGGCCCCGACAACGTAAAGCCGGGTAATATAGTGCCTGAAAAGTGTTCTTTACGTGTTCGTCCAATCCTTATTCTATTACGTTTCAGCTCGCTGGTCACGTATAAATGTGATATTTTTATGCATCCTACTCTGTTGAGGGTTTTTCAATTGTAGTCTGATGTTATTATATTATAATTGATTATTGTATTTAGAGTTATTTGTTAGAGTGGATCAATTTTGATGAAATGTTTTGTTAATTTAAAAAATTATCTATTTTTTAACAGTTTTAAATTAATACTGAAACTACTGTTAAACGTTTAAATCTAATTAATTAACCGATTAGCAACGAGTTTAAAATTAGTTTATAAATTGACCTGTTTAAAAACTTTGTTTTTACATACGCCCTACATGTTCGATATAATAAATGAAAATGATAAACCAATACATAATATATGGAGGTGACCCGCGCTATCCAATCACTTTCCTATTCCCTGGCGAGTAAAACTTTTTCGATATCACTTTCAAAATGAACGCTGTGTCGCTAATGGCATAATATGCTGAAGAACCTCTTAGCAAATTATTAATTGGATACTTTATAAATAAAGTATATTTAATTTTTTATTGCCATTTTACTTAAAATACGGTTACGAAATTTCGCTGATGTGGAAACTTTTAAGACTTTTAAGGCGCCTATTTAAAATTATAAGCAAGATGTCCATCAGCGAGATGCCTAAAATTACGCAGGCGTTATTACTTTCTATATTACAAAGGTTGTACGCATTTGTTACCGTAATAAGGGAGCGGAGATAATTAATACCTCCCAACCTAGTGCAAGAAAATTTCCATAAATGATTTAGAGTTTATAGAAAAATAATTAAGAGGAAACTTTAATGATGAGAAAATATTTTATCAAGCAGCTTTTGAAACACTTTTTAATCAAACGACATTTTCATGTTTTAATAGATAAAATATCTGCACTTACTTTACGTTACTTTGCGCGTAATATTATTAAACAACCATTTCAGTTTATAATATAAAAGTAAATTTACTTTTTAACCAAAAAAAAAATTAAATTTACCAATAATCGGGGACAGAGTAAATGACACCCTCTTCATCGATTTTACTTTAAAGCAAATAGACGGTTAGGTTCCTTTGTTAAAAAACTGGGTTATTGAATATATAAATTAACCATTATGTCCCTATACCATGATATGTCCAAATTACTTCAGCGAATTTTATACTCACTAATATTGAAATACTAATTTATGAAGACTCATCATGTTTGTTGTTAGGCTTATCGAAGAATACATCTTTCCCTTGTTCTCAGCTTAAACGATATCATGTGACTTTTGTAATAAAAAATACCAATATTCGATATCCACGGTACTACCCAATCTTAAAGAGGACTTTTATTGTTTTATTATACGTGTATATACCTACAAACTACAAAGTTTGATAACAAATGTGTTTCGACGGTAAAAGTATCAAGTAAGTTAGGAATGGGGAACCTTCGGATTTGTATTTGTAGTTTTTCTGTTTCTTTTTTTATGTTTCATGCAATGTCTAATCTCTCATACAGATATAACAAAAATATATGAATAATATATTATTCAATAAGCAGCTTATTTTAGTAGATAATTTTAGTAATGAAATTTGTAAAATATAAACTTAATAGTTTCAATAATTCGGCAATCGAAGCAAGGTCCCAACCTGCGTCACAATCATTATTAAATTAAAAATACGTTTGATATATTGTGACCCCAATATCCAAACACAAACATCACACACGATATCTTATCTGTAAGGAATGAACCCCCGAACCGTCGAGTTACAAAAAATACCCGCCCCAAGAAAGTGGGAGGGGGTAGAGGAAGCGATAAATAACCAGGCTGGTACGTAAACACGTCGAATGTTTGGGAACTCGGGTACGCTCTATGTTTTGCTGAAATCCACAACGTTTTGTAATACAAATTGGATTATTTAATTCAGTAGGTATAATACGTTTCTATTATTTACACCACCTCCCATTTTTCTAGCTAGCTTTTACGTTTACGGCTGTATGGTAGAGATAGCTTATTAGCTACTAGCTGTAACCCGCGGCTTCGCCCGCGTATTTTTACATTGGAACTTCTTTAACCTTTCATAACCAAGTGGACTACAGTCACTTTAACTTGATATTAATTCTACTCTTCTTACTAATATCATAAATATTAAAGATGATTGTTTAGATGTTTGGATGTCTATGTATCAATCAAGCCACAACTACTGAACCCATGGGCGTACCCAGGTTCTGGGCTAGGGGAGGGCAAATCATTTTTTTTAAGCCAGGCCGGGGCGGCCACAGACCCTAGAGTGCCACAGACCCTAGAGTGCCACAGACCCGAGTTTGGAAGTAAGAGGGGCGCGCCGCGCGGTTTTCAAAAGTTAATGTATATAAATATATACTTCTTTCGCCTAGCCTTTTCCTGTTTCTCAGTCGGGGTCGGCTTTTTAACCTAAGGGAATTGACGAAAGTACTGGTTTTTTTCAAAATAATGTAAATATATTGTACTGCAAAATAAAATTTTTAATCAATATCAATAGAGAGTAGAGAGGTATACGATATCCATGGGGGGGCAGCTGCCCTCCCCTGCCCCCCCCTGGGTACGCCCATAACTGAACCGATTTTGATGAGACTTCATATAAAAATCGGCTTGCACCATACAACCAAGAAGCTACAATGTTCCAATTAAGTTTCAATTTGTTTATATGCTAAACGACAACAGCTTAGAAAAAACGAAATAAAAACCTTATTCCCAAATATTATAAAAATATATTTTTTTAAGCATTATCCCATAGCAACTACTTTCATTAACAATAAAATATATCTGTACTTTCATTTAAACAAATTCAGTGGTTAGAAAGTGGTTGGTGTTAAAAAAATGCATTAATTATCTTTACTTTGTATAAATTATGGAACGTGTTAAAGAAAACTGCGGTTGTGCGATATCAATACATATATTTAACTTCTTATCGTCTTAATTACAATAAACACTAATACAGTAATCGAACAGAATCTTGCCACCGTAATATCTTTGTACATTTAAAAATGGTAAGGAACCGAAGAAAAAATACACCACTAAACATACTATACATTGACACTTAATTTAAACAATATACAAAAAGAACTTTGTTTCTCTGAACGAAACCTTTTCTGCCTGTTTAGCAGACTTTCCAGATTGTCCAAAATGCCTGTTCCCGGATGAAATATCGATCACGCCAGCGGTCACACACAATTGTTTTTTTATGCCTACTATAGCTACAGCTATCGTAGCTGCAGCGCGTCTGGCTATATGATGAGGCATAATGCTTAGACCTGGAAACAAACAATATAAAATTCGTGCCTAAAATGGACGTTGACAAATTTAAATTACCTTTTTTTATATTTACTTTTATTTTATATTTACGTCGAATGTTAATATGTCAAATAAAAGAGGGTAGTTTACTAAAAAAAAAATACCAGTATTATTTGAAATTTAAATATTTTTTCCCATGTACAAAAATAAAACAGTTTTATACAAAATTTAATTTAGCCAGATTTACTAAATTGACAATTTTTTTATGCTATCAGTATAAATATATTTTAATCCTCAATCGTTTAAATATTGGTACATCAAGGAAAGGAGTAATGTTGATAATATATTTAGAAAAGTAAAATTTAAAATAAAAAAAGGAATAAAATATACACGTTTACGTACCATACCTCCTTTAAACTGTAGTGACTGGATATAATATAGCAATATACTCGTATATTAAATTCCACTTGTTATTGCCTCGTCGCCCAGTAGAAATTCGCCAACAATATATTATAACCTTACTTCTACTGTCTCTTTATCGAACATCATCTTGCTCCGCTGACGACTTGTGACGATTTGCCATTCTGAACTACCGACACGTCTTTTATAAGGAATCCGCCATATTGATTCATCCTCCTACTACCCCACTTCATATAAACTCAAGTTAAATACTTTTTATTTTTAAACAATCTGAAACTTGACAATATTTTTAACTCTGTTTAAATATTTTAGTATAAATAATTTGAAAACTAATAAACGTTATCTTTTGTTTGTTTTTATGGAAACAATATAATTTTATGTAATTTTTAAAAAACAAATACTTACATAATTTTACTTACAGCTTGCTTGCTTGCTTACAATATTTAAATTTATTCCACGAAAAACTGTTCTTATTCATGGATTCTACACTGTACACACATATTAAATTAAAGTACACACGATGAAAGAATTCTTCAATTGTTATCGCCGTAAACAATTTGTTAAGCAATTTTTTGTCGCATATCTTCACTCTTACTGCGCGCGCACTGTGAGATTTTGGTGAAACCTATTTCCATAGAAAATTATAAAAAACACTATAGCCCTTTCAGCACGAGAAAAAAAAGAATTGATTTTAAACAGATCAAGTTTATTTCATTGGTCTTTAGGGTCTCTGTGAGTAGGAAAAAATAGAAAAAAAAATCTGGGGGGTCTCTAGGGGGGTTTCTGACCTCCACACGATCGTATCTACCCGTCATGACCCTATAAATTCTATTTTAATATATATATACTAAATGAAATATTTTTAAAGGATTTTAAACGCGGTTTATTATAAATTATTTTACTTTATTAT
>LQNK01000378.1:93138-153152 GCA_001586405.1 Phoebis sennae | reverse complement strand
AACACGCAGAAGATATTATATGCGTCCATAAGCAAATATGTGTTAAATCCATGGAAACGTTAACTCTTTTATTCTGAGAGTACACGACAGATTTCCAAAATGTCAATATTTTGCAAAAAAATTAAAATGGAATTATTAGAATTATATAAAACTGAACAGTGACACTTTTGTTATATTTATTGTAGGATATACTTCGAAATTAAACCTTTTACGAGATATATTTTTACAAACGTACGTTTCTAAATCTTAAAAATTGTCATACCACCTCTACTTCGAAAATCCACAAAGTACAGAAATTTGTAGTCCACGCGGGCGAAGCCGCGGGCGGAAAGCTAGTAAATAAATAAATAGGTAATTTTACTGATTATACCCTCGCCCATTATTGGTACCAAAAAGTCGCAGACATGTAACAGTAGTGAATTAATGAAAGGAAGAAAAAATAAGTACAGAAATGAATAAAAAATACGCTTCTCCATACAAAAAAAGGCGAATGACATTATGCAAGTACTATAGTGTTATGAAACTGAGTTCCCTTGACAAGAACTATACCGTCGCAAACGAATTCTTGTTAAAAGATAATAATAAAAGAGATAGCATTTTAATTAATCGCATTGTTACCGTCTCGAATAAGCTATCCAAGATGGCGGACAAGAATAAATTGTGATCATTATTATGAAAAAACGTTTGTCGCTGACAGACTACGATGGATGGTTTAGAATATTAACGCGATGGAATATGCATGAGATAGAGGCTTGCAGTGTTGATGTGGCGACGTAGTATCAAGCTTTTCATTTCGTTTGCTTGGCTTGATGAAATTAGTCGAATATTCTTGTGTATTTGTAGGTCACTGTACGTAGTTACTTTAAGTATTTAACAATCCAAACGGGTAGTATCTACAAAGTCATTCGATATTTATTCTAATTTGATGAAATTCAACGGCAGGTCATATTTATACAGGACGGAATCTCGTTTAATGAAAACAAATAAAATAAGTAAAAAGTAGAATTCAGTTATTTTTTACAAAGAGTATCGTAAAAGAAACTACTTACATAATATGTTGAGGTACTACAAAATATGAATTTTGAAAGTTACCTAACGAAAAAATTAACGCAAGTAGAAGAGAAAATACTAATCGATAGTAACCTTTTTTCTATATATCGACATCTAATCATTAATATGTAAATTGTGATTCGCTATATGATTTATAAAAATAATATAATTATATATCGTGTTTGTTCCAAAGCGTCCCATATTAAATGATTTAAAAATTTATAACCCTTATATGATTTTTTGTTTTGTTATAATTTAAAATATTTATAGGTAAAAATTTATAAGTTTATAGGTATTTTAAAAAGTATTTCATACATTACATTTTAAATTATATAACACATATAACTTACTTTAATTAGCTTACCAATATAATAAACCATTTCTTTACTTAGAGTTCCTTTTGATACAGAAATGCAGACGTAACTAGACGAAGCATAACAGATTCCCCGCTCGCATTTGTTACAGATTCAAAGCAACGTTTACTCTTCAATTTAAATTCACTTCAAGATTACATAAACAATGCTAGATCGACAAATGTATTTTGTTTTTGAGAATCTTTTCAATCGCAAAATGCACAAGATATCAGATTATTAAGCGCGTTTGACGTATTTGTTACTTCTATTACGGCCATTTTCAATAATGTATCAATGATTATGGATAGATTGTTATGTCAAATTATATGACAATAGATAGACAAAAGTTATAGCAAATGTATCCGTCGTTAGGATATTGAAATCAAAGTAAGTGCACATAGAGAGATTTGTTTGACTTTAGTAAGCAAAACAAGGGATAGATAGAATATTGAAAACGGCCGTTAGTAGGAGAGCTTATGAGAGGACGCAAGTTTGGACGTTCAGATGTTTGGATGTTTATGTGTCAAAAAACCGCAAGTATTAAACGGATTTTGATGAACACAGCTAATAGCTATATTGCTGCGGTGATATGATATTTTTTAATAATCTTATGACCCCATTAAACGCGAGCGAGGCTGAGGGCAGATACAACTACTGGTACTAGTTAAATTACTTAACACAATGTTACTAAATACAAAAAATAATAATAGCACCCCTGACCGATTTCGGCCATGGTGGCCAATCTCAACAGAGACTAGCCAGCTGCGCAGGAGATATTATAGTGCACAAGTGTACGCGCGAACACAGGTGCACTCTCTATTCCTCTTTACTCTCATAACCCGATGGGACGGTAGACCGACGCGACCGGAGAGAGATCAGGACTGCCTCATTGGTCTTGTGGTTGCATCTTTGACTACAGATCGAGGGATCCCGGGTTCGAAGAGCACGTTAAGCCGTCGGTCCTGCACAAAAAATAACCCACGTAACATTAACATAACACGTGAAACATCGAAGAGTTGAGAAGGGGCAGTGGAGCGGAATAACCGACCAATCGCACGGCGCCGGCTCAAAGATTATCGCGACAAAAAGTTATAATAACTTCATGTTTGTGGTGTAAGTTACGTGTGTAGGCTTAATATTTGGTCTATATCTTACTGTAGCTACCAGCCAGGTCTGCAGTTCTATGTAGAGGCATAATAGGTGAGGCATTATACAAGTTTTTAGATTTTCTCAGGCACATTTATATTCAAATAAGTAATTATACTGGGTGGAATTTTGTATCTCCTGCGCAGCTGGCTAGTCTCTGTTGAGATTGGCCACCATGGCCGAAATCGGTCTGGGGAGCTATTATCATTATACATACACTATACTATAACAATAAACAAATGACTGGTATCATTACAACCTACACCACCAACAACACTGGACTATCTGCAGAAATAAGCGTACTTTCCTATGTGGTGGGGTTACAAAACTTCACCAAGTATAGCCGCTCCCTCCTTACACTTGCACCAAAGCCATACAAGAATCACATTTACACGGCGTATTTGCTTCAATCTCTCCTCTTGATTTTTATGAAGGTTCACCACAGGCTCGGCTTAGACACGGCCAAATTGGATTTATTTGAGTAGCGACGGAAACTAGTAACTGAATTTGTTGGGAATTCCTTACTGGCCCTTTTCACCCAAACTAAACTATCATTACATCTGACGTATAATACAAAAACATCGAAGAGGTAGAGAAAATATTTCAAGCTCCCTTATGAATGTTTTGAACAATAAGCCTTTTTCTATGATACATACAGAGTGTGGCGTGAAGAGTCGATAGAAAGGCACCTGCAAATAAAGGACGTTATGACCATTCAGAAAAATATATTTCATGTAAATCCCTCCGTTTTCTTGATATACATTTCGCAATCTCAATGAAACAGGCAAGTTTTTTTCTTAATTTGGCACTCGGATGACCATCAGTATATTAATGTCATGTTAATAGTTAACAGAGGGAAACAATAAAGTCCTCGCGCACTTATTTTTTCCCTCTCTGTGCTTCCTGCGACGCACTGTTTGGGAACCTTATTTTGCAGGCAAGCGGAGCATACGGTTCACCTGATGTTAAGCGACTGACCGCAGCCCATGAACTTCTAATAACATCAGTGGCGCGGATGCCTTGCCGGCTTGAAGAAAGGAGATAAGGGGAGGATTAATGATGGGAAATTGGGAGAGGAGTAGAATAGAAAAGGAGAAGAATGGGATACAGCCCTCTCACATTGTACGAAACACAGTGCAATACTGTTTTACGCCGTGTGTAAAGTGCTTACAATTATTTATTTTAACCTAATTGAATACCATCAAAGACATATTTACTGTAATTGAAGTGCAAAGGAAATACGTTAGTATACCGATATCATTAAATCCTTTGTGGCACTAAATTCTGTTCCGGTATACCCATTCATATTCAGTCATAGCACCTGGTGGAACATAATTCTTCACATTAAAAAGGTTCTGAAGGCAAAAGAAAAGAGCTTAAACATGTTTTACATTTTAAATTCTTGTAATATATTTATTCAACACCCGTACAGTTATAACTGTGGAGTTTTGAGAGAGAAAAGTTGGTTCTTGAAAAGTTCTCTGCTGTGAATTTTAGTAAAAATGCAAGTTCTTACCCCATTTAACAACGGGGTGAGGGCAAAATATTACGCTAACGGTTTATTTGAAAGAAGTGTCCTTTCGTGTTCGTTACAGAGGTGAGGGCTATTGTCACCCGGCTCTCATACAGTCTACATTGTACTGAGGCCACGAGTGGTGATTAAGTGGTGTGATTACGCTTTGAAATGTAGGCGTTAAGATTTTTAAACAAAATTTCGCGGTTGAGAGACCTTGTAAAATGTAAAACATTTTCCTGTAATTTTAGACGTAAGATACAAATCTTTTTAAAACATTGTGCAAAATTGTAAAAACTGATTGTTATTCGTAATGCACTTTCTTAAGTTATTGAAAATTTTAAATCTATAGTTTTGTTTACGAATTATTTTATGCAAACAATAGCAAGGACGTTCTAGAAATGCGTCAGGACGCAATACAACATTCCATTAGAAAATAAAGATTCGCATCGCCCAGTACTGATTTTCTTTACATATTTATTTTATTCAAGGCTTCTAATGCTATAAAACAAAGCTGGTAAAAATTTAGTACCGACTATGTTAATTGTTGCAGTCGATACTAATAGCAAAGACAATATAATACTACTAGCTAATAGTAATCAGCAATTAATAATAAATTAATTTATCAAGGTTACCTCTCTAAAAATCCATATAATCCTATATCAAATTAAAAAACATTAAGAAAATATTTAGTACACTTGCAGTTAAAACTTTCATCGTTAGAGTATTTATTGTTATTGAAAAAGTTTATGTATCTACGAGATTTAGCTGACCTACATTATTTTTAGAACATATATTTTAACAGCATGTACCTAAAAATAAATAATAAATGTGTTTTTCAGGACGGCATGAAAGACAAAATCTGTGAAATAAGTTGTACTCTTCTTATAAATTCATAGAAATTTGGAAAAACGAACCTTTTCACATCAGAAACGATGACTAACCACACAACTAAAATTTTAAATGGGAAAGTATACCTGTTTGTCTGTCTCTTCTTCACGCCCAAACCACTGAACCGGTTAGGATAAAAAAAATTATAGAGATTGTTTTAAACCCGAGAAAAGAGACAGTTCTTATCCCGGAAATCCGGAAACGGGAGATATACGCGAATAAAACCGCTTGACAGTTAAGTTAAGTTAGCTTAGTTAGTCACGTGAAAACTACTAGACAGATTTTGATAAAATTGTACATGCTGATAGACCAACATTAGGTAAAAAATTAGGAGTGTACTAAAACACTTAAGAGATGAAATATCTCAGCGATCCTGAGACCGTAATTAAGCGCATCTCTAAAAATACAGAAACTTGTAGTACGAGCGAGTAAAGCCGCGGGCGAAATGCTAGTTTGGTTTAAATTAATACGAGAAAGCAGGTCACAGGTTTTGTCACTCCAAAAACTATCGGGAATCAGACGTAGAACAGGCTTAATTCTTCAAGGCACGTTGAACCTGAGGTCGGCCACTTTTTAGTTTAGTTTTCATTTAATATTTTCTCTTTGAAGCTTATATTCAATTCAATTAGGTCCCTATCAAAAATGTTTACTTGATCTATATTTCAGAGCATCAGTTTTATAAAATATTTTACTAGACATATAAAAGTTCAATATATGAGTTCAATATCGTCGTTGAGTTGAGTGGTAAGCTAAGTTAATTGAGTCACTTTGGGTTACAACCGCGATGAGCAAAATGGTGTAATTATCACTAATAAAAAAAAAAACAAATAAGGCGTGAAAAACAGGTTTAATCTAGCCTAACATGATGATGTAATTTGCCTAAAAGAAAGCCAAATTGGCACTCAAATTGTTCCAAAAATAAACTTTTTAACCGATAATTAAATTTATTAGTTGATGACTGAAGTGGCACAAAATCGGGACCTATGGTGTTCGACAACGGAGTACTATTTAAGTGTAAGGTCATTTTAGTTGATAAAAACAATGATGTTTAATTTATACCTTGTATCATTATCTCGTAATAAAACGGCGTTTTCATTTATAAATAAATTCAGGTATACAAAACCTGTTATATTTTATCAAAAACATCGCTAATAATAAATAGGTAGGGTGGAAATTTATAAGTTATACGAAAATATAATAAAATATTTGTATGAAACAACAATGATTCCACTCAGTGGTTTACTGAAATTCTGGGAAATTGGCAGATTTCAAACATTGATTTTCAGTGGAAGCCAGATTCACTCACTTTTATGTTATCTGAATGTAATGAACTATAAAATTTATGTACATTTCTAAATATTGGCGTGATTTATTAGATTGTAAATTCAAAACTGAACATGAACTATGTATTTTATAAAATCGTTAAACTATATGTTATACTAACCTCCTAATATTATTTTATCTATCATTTCCTTTATTGTAATCAATATCTATATTATATCGTTAATCGTTATATTATTATTATTTATTTTTATTATATATATTTTAATATATTTGTGCATTATTAAATGATTATATAACTACTTGTTCTTTAATTACTATTGGATTGGTATTGGTGGCTTTTGCGGAATAGTGGTAGTTGAACCCTGGACAGGTGGGCAGACTGAACATCAGCACTGCGGGAGTAAAACTGCTGCTATACAGTATGGCTGAGTCTGCCCAATTGCCATGCTATATTGTAAGTTTCTTTTTTATTTGTTTTGTCGTTTTGTAAATGGCAATAAAGCTTTTTTTCTTTCTTATGTACATTTAAATTTTGGGGTGATTTATTAGATTATAAAGCCAGTAAATGAAACGTCATGCGTGAATGGGAGTAAGAGGGGAGGCTGGTGATGGATAGCCTCTGTGGAATCAATTATCAATCTGATTAGCTCCTCGTTGGACGGACACCTGTCTCCTGATTGTGTGTGTTTGATTGGAATCTTAATACCCGAGTAGGCTTTCAGTTTTTTTCAGTTATTCATATCAGCTTGTTAAAAAACTACAAACAAGGTACAATCCGTAAATTGTTTACAGAGTCATCATGAAATAAGTTGTCAAAAAAAAAATACGTCATTATGAATATGTTTTATATTATATCGTATGATTCTACGATTACATTTAGGTTATGTTTAATTATGTTTATGTTTAATTTTTGTATTTTAAAGCTATACCTCCTTTACCTTTATTTCCACAGGGAATTATTGATATCATCAATATGTAATGACGAGAAAAGCTTTGGAACTATAACTAATTACTACACACTACCTACTTAAACTTAATACATAACAGTACTCTAAATAAAATTGAAGCCTTATTTCATGCTCTACAATTTGAAAGATTTCAGTCTGGTTTTAAATTTGTAATTTTGTTAATATTGGTTGCAATTTCTTTTGACAATGTTAATAATTGGGAGCCTTCGCAATTCCATTGGAAAAAAGTCGCAACTAGTTAATGACCATAGTATAAAAAATACATGCTGTCCGTGCACGAAATTGTTAGAGAACACAAAAAGGGTCCCGGGTCTCCTTCCATAAACATATTCAAAGTCAAAGTCGAAGTCAAAGTCAAAGTAAATATAAAGCTAATCTCACCTTAAACCAAGCCATCGTGGAGTCATCGTACAGCACCACCCACTCTTCCGACCACGAGTTCCACAAGTATTTACCTGCAGTAATAACGATGGAAATTTTATAAACTTTCATATCTGACGGTATTATTTCATATTAGCTTAAGATCTATATTGTTAATATATGTCGCAGTCTTCTTTTCATGCTCTACATTGTCATTAATTTTTAACCGACTTACAAAAAAAGGAGTAGAGTTCATGTGTGGTCCCATATAAATTTGGTTCAAGTCAGATCATCCATGTGGAAGATATTCCAGGGAACTCCTCGAAAATCAACGGAATAAGCTCTGCGGTTAAGGTTTAATGATGTATATATCAACTGAATTGTAACTAGATGATGTCATGTCATTACCCTTCACAGGACACTAAAAAGGATAAAATAAAAATTTTTGCCAAAAAATAGAACCGACTTTCTCGCTCTAAAAAGTAGAAAATAACTTTTATTTCATTTTTGTTGAAATCTATACAAAGTCGGTGCCTTATCTATTTTCAATTTAACAAGATTTTGCACCGACTTTGTATAGATTTCAATTTGAAATAAATTTCATTTTTGTTGAACTTTTAAGTTATTTTCTACTTTTTAGAGCGAGGAAGTCGGTTCTATTTTTTGGCAAAAATTTTTATTCGCTTAACACCTACACACACCACAGTTTGGATGAAAGGTTCAACCAAAAGAACCGGTATAGAAATCATAATCGCTCTTAAAACTGTTGTCTTTACAACATACAATATCTAAAACTACATTATTATTATTAATTAAAATTCCAAACAATTGTATGGTATATAGCTATAGATACTGATGTTTTTCATCATTTGGACTTGCTAACTTACTAACCATCAGTAACATAATTATGTACATAATACAATAACCAACAGAGGTATCTTTAAGCCCAACTTAATGACAAAACATCAAAAAAAATATTGATAGAAGAATACACCACAAATGGCTTGTCAATATGCCTTGCGTAATTGCATATTCAAAGTTTCTGTATTCGGGGCTTTAAATTACGGAACATTTTCCCGAGAATAAAGAGCTTGTACTGTATTCGATTATGCCCTACACACAATGACTACACGTAGCAGTCGTAGCGCTGCTGTAGCAGTGAACGTAGCTTATGTTGATTTGTGGAGGAATTGTCAGGCCGAATCATTTTCCCGAGAAAAAGGGCTTGTACTGTATTCGATTATTCAATGAACAACTACAAAGACTACGCGTAGCATACAACTACAATAACGTAGTATGTGATTCATTTCAAGAGTCAGAAATCAATAAAATCATTATATTCGTTTACTTTTTTAAATACCAACCAAAATTATACCATTTTTGTAATCTACTCGGAAAGTTTTGAGAATAAAAGATTTTGGATGGAGCATTGGACAGTTTTAGTTTATTTTGAAAATTTTATTATTATTTTTACTTAATGATAAAATAAGCATCAATTTCTTTCATATTAAGTTTCTTACTCGTGATGTCATAAAAACACTATTGGAATACATAGATAATTTAATAAAATAAAAACAAGAACATATATGACACTTTTCGAAGTTAAAGTTAACTAAAATTATGAAGTAGTGATTCACACGATGATACAGTGCCGGGCAATTAGGCAGAACATAAACGTTCCAATAACTGTATTGATACTAATTATTAAAGAAGTGTTTAATAATAATACACACTTCTGCCTTTAAATTTTCCCAATTTCCATGTAAGTTTCTGGCAAGTTTAATTAGGCTAAAATATTTCAATCATGATTTTGTATTTCACTTAAATGTTGAGCTTAATCTATTTAAAAGATCTATCCATAAACATACGAGGCCAAGGCTCAATGGAGTTATGAAGTTGATTGGATCATAACGCCGATAACTACCGGCGGGTTGACTCCGATGATACCGGTTAATTAGCCGATTGACCGATCCGCTAACCGATAACTGTGTTGATACTGACTGTTAAATACATGTACAAATATATTTTATAAGATTTGCTATGGACTGTGTGAAAATAGGATGTGATATATAGATTAACTTTAAGGAAAGATAGGACCGTCATGTACTTTGTTATAAAGTCCCTGAATATATAAGGATTTTTTTAAAACTATATGTGTTGAATGTTATAAAAGAATGTCTGGATGTCTTGAGTCTAATGAACTGACAATCTGCTAAAACCTAATTACTCATTTGTCTGCAAATTAAAAATACTTCATATTATGTGTATCTATGTTAAATGAATTATCATTAACAATATTTAGCTTATTCAGTTTAATAAACATTATAAAACCTTCAAAAAGCATACAAGGGCAAAGTCAAATAAAATAACGGAGTGCATTGAATCACGACAACGATACATGAACATTGAATCTGATGATACCGCACCGGGTAATTAGTCGATTAACTGATCCGGTAATTGCATTGCATTGATACTGATTTTTGAACACATATGCAAGTATTATTTGTATTTCGCAATACAAGCTTTCTTCGAAAAAATCAAAACCTATACAAGTTTATTTGTAAGATTTATTTTCTGCTTGTATATATGTTGTTCCTCCTATGAAATAAGTAAATAAATTAATAATTAAAATTAAAAGAAAACGTTTCAACCTTTTTGTAAACAATAAAAAATCCATTGCTGTGCGTTTGCCCTGCTTAAACTCGAGAATGGACGAATGAGCTACATAGAAATCCAGTGCTACGCGTACCATAGCATCATGTAAGAAGTCGTAGCACCATATATCTACGCGTAGCATACATATTTGCGCGCATCATTGGATGTCTACGCGTAACAGCGGGTATCTACACATAAACGTTACTACAAGAGAAAACTCGAGGCACAGCTTGTATATCTTTTAATACAAAATAGTTTTTTATTTATGTCTTCATTATTATGTATCTTAAAATTTGGTTAAAAAATAAGGAGTTTGGATTACGTTAGTGTTTTCTTCTCTTTTTGACATATTATTTCAATTAAATTTTTTCCACATTCACCTGTTATATATAACTTTATTGAAAAGCTGGAGGGTAGTTGTTATCTGTTTCCTGAAATTGCTACAGTTAATTGAGATGTCGAAATATACAAGATACATATCTATTAAATGTACGTCAGCGCACAGCATCGTTCTATTAACTAATTGATTTCTCGAATCTACCATCTAGACATTATGCTGATTGGTAGAACTATTGACGAGCGAAATCATAACATGTAATATTAAACATAGTTAATTAAGGGTTGGATGACGTTATTTTACTCATAACATAATCAATGCCTCTACATTTATATGGAAAAATTAAATGATTTGTATTATAATACTTAAATGTATTTTGCGGGACCAAACTTTCTTTTCCGATATTAAAAAATGTTTCTTACCGATCTTCTATAGAAACAGTATGTGATTTGCCTCTTTGAAATCATTAACAAAACACATTTTTTATGTTACAGCAGGCAAGCGGAGCATGCGGTTCAACTGCTCTTAAGTGACCGACCGCGGCAAACCGCAGCAAAACATGGACATCTATAATACCAGAGGGTCGCAGATACCTTGCCGGCTTGGAGAAGGAAATGGAGAGGATTAATGATGGGAAATTGGGAGAGAAATAGAACACGATAGGAGAGAAAGCATTCCATCCATCTAAGCCTGGTGATACAATTTAACTAGCAGAGAAGTCGCTAAGGAAGTTAGTTCTAGAACTCGATTCGTCAGGGCAGCTTTTAGGAATTTCATTTAGTATTTTCACTCACACTAGTGGTGTCTAAAAACCAAAGTTTACAGAAAACACTACTTGCTCATAATTCGCTTTGTGACAAGCATTTTATCTCTGATGCCCGATTTCTAGGTATTTCAGTTAAACTGTCAATGGTTATTGATTCGTTAATCTGTCAGACTTTCAGGCGAAATTTGGCTATGATGCGTTCCTCAGAAACGCTATTGTCACAGTTACCGGACATTTATTACTATCCAATAGATAAACTAGCATTAGTGACACAGAAACCGGGCATGAATCATGCAAAATATGTATTAAAAAATTCTACTCAAGGAAGATGATGATGTTACCTCTGATAATAATTTTCGAGGATCTATAAAAAAATGAGAAATTTAAAATATTTAGCTTCACCAGATCTGTTAGAAATATCGAAATTGAATTTACTGTATCGTATAAAAGTAAGCCAAACATTTCTTATTCTAACCCTTATCAATAAATGTCTTCTTCAATTCATTTAAAATGGCACCGTTTCGTTTATACGAATATACATTTTCTCCCAAAATATCTTTACTAAAGTCAAATAAGACAGAGCAAAGTGAAAGTCTTTCTTTGTCGGCCAAGTGTCAAGTCCCACATTGCTAACGGAGTAAGTTAAAGTCAAATAAATCACAAAGTATTGGCAAGTTGTCTTCTCTGCACGTTACTAGGCAATCATAAACAGTTGGAGAGAAATATGGAATCGATCAATGTGCTATCGCCTCGAGTTTATGTGACACAAGTGCACATTATTTGGGGCCAGTCGTAACCTTATGTGGCGTTACGATTTTACGACTAAGGGCTTTTCATACCACAGAACTTCATACATTACATAAATAGAACACAAACAAATTGGGAAATTTAAGAGAACTATTTGTTGTTTTTTTATGTAAAAGATTACTAGAACTCGAAATTAATTAATCCTACTTATGATTATGATGTATGTATGTGTGTTTGTTACTCTTTCACGCATAAACTACTGAACCTAGTAATTTCAAAAGTATTAGTTGTTTACTTTGTGCTAAAATTTTTAGTGTCATTTCTTTTCTTACATTCGCTTTTTATTTTAATAAAATAAATTGCATATGTGGGTACAATGTGCAATTGCATGGGTACATGCAAACGACAAATATTAGTTTATTTATTTTTCTAACAACTCTTTTTTCTATCTTTTACTGGCAAACTAGGAATGTGTCTTGGATATCCGGGAACAAAATTAATTAATTTTAAACTAAACCTTTATACCGTAATAACAAACGAAAATCGGCGTGTGTGAGGATGCTCTTACCGCCTTCATCGGCCACATCACGTAACGTAAGCGACACGTATACGACAATACTAGGGAATAAAATTTTATCATTTGCTTCAGACATCTTTTATTAATGAACTCGGTAAGATTTTATTGAAAACTTATGCTGTGTGGAGTAAAACTGTTTTATATTAAAATCATTGTATCTTTTACCAATTTATTTAGTATAAATGTTTGTAAATTGTTAATTATTTCGGGCAATTCAAATCGTATGTAACATCATTTATTAACTTTAAACGAATTACAAAAAATATTCTTCACTTTTTATCTTAATAGTAAGATAAAAAGTGAAGAATATTTTTTGTTATTCCTTCTTATTAGTTACTATTATTCCTTCTCACATGATATATTATAATTATTACTGACACATATTTAATTGTTAACATTTAAACATGTTCTTAATTAATATTTATACAATTAATTTATATTACCTCATGAATTTTTAAAGCGTTAACAAAGTACATAGTTGTATAATATATTGAAACTTAAATGTTATTGATAGTTTACAAATTTTAATACTTTGTATTATTATACACAGGCTTGAGATTTATTTGACGCAAAGTTTCGTGGTTGCCACGTAAGCATTACAACCCAAAAGTCAGAAAGTCTGATATATTGGTTTCACTGACCTACGATCATTAGCAGTTTGCAAACTACATATGAGTAAACACGTACATTGTTTTATCAATAAATAAATTGTTAGCGAATACAAATAAAACTATTTTACTATACTAATTTTCCTAATATTCAACTAAGTTCTTCAAGGATGGTTCAACGTAGGATACGTTTTCCAATAATATGAACAAAAAATTGGCATTCAAATGAATAAAATAATGCAAAGATGTATCCTACCTACCCAAAAATGGTCGTGGCTCTCGGAATATTAGTAGTTCTATAAATGTCAAAAAGAGAGAGAATTGATTCCAAGGCGAAGAGGGTTTATCAATATTTTATAAAATACTTACGTTTATAGCGCAACATATATCCTCCTTTAATTTGTGTTCCGCCATGTTCTGAAACAAAATAAATTGCATTATTAAGGGTTTCTTGAAGCAGAACATTATCACACTATGACACAAGCGAGACAAATTGATTTTTATTATCTTTTAAATAATAATTTTGTGATCCTTAATATAGTGAATGCGAATGCACTCTACAATACACTATAGTAATTTATATCATATCGGCATCATAAATCATTACTATAACGTAGCATTATATTAGTTACATAATACAATGTTAAATAACTCTGTTTCCATTAAGCCTTTCAAGGATAACACAATTAACGCGTAATGCATTTAAATTGAAGAGCGAGTTCCGCGCGACCTCCGTACTTCTAAAAGCCCAAAGACTAAACCGATGCTCAATTTTGAGATGTCCTTAACGATAGTTCTGTCGCTTCTATCGACGTACGAGTGACAGAGATAACATGACATTTACAAGATTTTATTGAACTGAAAGCTGTTAGTTTATCATTTCCAGGTTTGGCCACGTCATGCGAAACCAGATGACCACATGACAAGAAAAGTGTTGCAGCTTGAGAACGGACCAAAAAGCCGTGGTTGACCCATTCTAACATGATTTTCTCTTGTAAATAAAGACCTCGCTAGAGGAAACATACAAAAATCAACGACCCAGAACCGTTACCTCTGGAAACGATTGGCTAGGAGAGTCGACCCTAATAAAAATGGGAAAAGACCAGAAGGAGAAGAACAAGAAGAAAACTGTCAGTTTAACGTTGCCATTTTTTGAACGCAACTATGAGCAGAAATATACCGTTATACTATCAAAGAAGGAAGTTTTCAACCTAAATTACCGAAAACCGGACGTTCTAACAAAATTTAGTTATTCTTAACACAGGTTATCAAATAAGACCGCCGAAACGTCGTTTTCAAACAATTGAACTCTTATACGATTATACTATCTTTATTTTAACAGTAAAAGCCAGTGGAATGGAATTCACAAACCATTTATTTATCAACAGAAACCAACGTCGCGATGTGAATACCTTGCGTTTATGTAAACAGGGAAATACTCGAGCTAAATTAAAAAATCGTACGAATATCATTACAATTGTTTGGATGGATACACTCCATATTAATTAAATACTTAAATTTAAAGGATTTTAACCGCGGTTTATTATTTTATTTTACATAATTATTAACCCAACGTTCGAGCACTTTACAGCGAGCGTGGTCACTGTGAAGACAGTTGTTTTGACAGGTATTTAAAAAAAGTGTCTTATGTACACTATTTTATTAAAATGTATGTAATTAGGTGTATTATATAAGATCTTAATTTTGATATTAATAGGGATTCTAAAAAAGTAGTAACACAAAAAATTCGTCCATCTCTTTCTATTATTTCTATTTGGTTTTTATAGCTTTTATGTTCTAACGTTTGCATCGCCTTTCCACAATGAAACATAACTAATAGAAAGAGAGCATAATGTTATCTTTCAGCTCGGGAAAGAATAGTGAAAAATAGTCGTATAGTTTTAGTAAAAGTCATCTTAAAAATACATTTAGAAATTAAAGTTACTTCATTCCTCATCTAGTAACGTTAGTTAAGTAAATCATCAATGTACTAGTAATATACATACATAGAACTGAAACATATCAAACTAGATAGACTTAAAAAAGAAGTATTAAATACATTATCCGTTATTTCGTTTCTAGACGTTTCTGATGGACAATCACCGAAAAATACACCCTTGTTTGCGGTAAACAGGAAAATTTGATCAGAAAAGTACGAGCTTACGTGAGCAGAATTTGTTATAAAATTATAACTCAAGCGTAAAACACACGAATTCGAGTATAAATGTGTAAAATGGGATCATAAAATTTGTTATTCTGTTCTTCTATATTTTCTTTTGTCGTTACTGTTTATTGTACTCGTAATTTCTATTCGCAGGATAATACATGCTTGCCAACAATTCTATGAAGATAATGTACAATATTTATTTTTTGTTACCATACGTGTTCAATAGGTAAAATTTAACATTGACTGCTACAAAATTTTCATGTTTTATTGAAAAATATCGAATCTTTATTGTAATCTAAAATATCTTTGCTATTTCATGTCTCTATTTAATAAATTATTGTAAAATATTATTATAAGTAGCGGTAAGGTAAATCATAATTTATAAAAGTATCGTTGATAACTTAATTTTGAGGGTAATAGGTGAAAAAGACGGACGGGAAAAAAGGTAAAAATATTAATGTCTTGGGAAGACTTCCGCTGCTTTGCTCACATAATAAATTATGTAACTTCCAAAGCCAACCAAATAAACTCCCATAAAATTAACATATTGATCACTTGAACCCAATTTCCAAATGAGATCCGACATTATTTCAGCAAATAAACATTTTATGATTGCAGTAAAATTTATAAAGGCAGATTTATTGGGAGCTTTCGTTTATAGACAAGATTAGCTTAGGACTGTAACAAAATTGTCCATTAATCAGAAATATTGTCGTGGATTTAAAACTGTCGCAACAGATTTAATTACATTGATTGGTGCGAAGCCTTTCGGATATCAATAGCTAACTAAATGAGAAATTCGTTTTCGTTTTATGGAACTTTAAAACACATTTTTATGTAAAACGTTTCTTTAATTGAAATTTATTTGTAGCGAAAACATCGATTATGTTTTTTAATGTAACATTTAGATGTTCGCCATTTTTAAGAGAAATATACTTTGGATTTTTCTGAGAGAACCTATAATAACTATAATAATTGATATACGCGAATAATATGTATATTAACAAGGTTCGCCATTACTGCGGCAAGTGTACCGTACGTCAAAGTAATTTATTATTTTATGAGAGCAACCACAATTCTGTGGCGACATACTAATTGAATTTAATTCACAAATTTCATATCAATGATCTCAAAATATGAACAGAATTTGCTGAACAACAAATTGATATATTATCAATAGCTTCTGCCCGCAGATTCACGTTAAGATTATTATTAAAAAAATATATTAATTGAAATTATAATTAGGATATTTATACCAATTAAAGATATTATATTTATCACCTTATCCAATCTGTGCCGAAGCATCTCCTGTACTATATATATATATATTGAAGATATATAGTCGGTATTGGAATTTTAGATATAACTTGGTTTCAAAGTATAAATACTGTTTTATTTTCATCACCAACTAAAACGCATATTAACCAATTACGGAAATTAATAAAAAAATGGGTTATTAATAAATCCAAAATTACCTATAATCCATTTTTTCAGATTTTCTTCCAAATTACGTCCGGAGATAAAAGTTTAGAGTAATCAGTAATTATAATGTCATCTGAATAAATATATCAACGTCATTTGAATTAAAATACTTAAAATGTGATATTTCTTTATATTAAAACTACGTTAATTTTCAGTCTTCGAAGCCGCGGGCAAGCTACGATTTTATAAAAACTGCAAGGCAGGTGTCGCAGACGCTTCGGCCCGATATTACTTTTATGCTAATATCTGTTGACTCGATAGAAGATGAGCCATCGAACAAGAATCAATTCAAAAGCCTTCTATTGCCACTTAATAATGTATTTATTAGTTTTACTAGAGATGTCAGTTTTTCAAGAGAGCTGGGTTATATTATTGTAGTCTGTATTACATATATTATATTTCTTAAAATATTTAATAGAAAAACTACTTATAAAAGCCAAGTCAAGTATAGTTGCTAATTACGCTAGTGTCTGTGTGCTTTTTTGGCTTTAATCTTAATGAGATGATATTGGTTCACTAAAATACTAGTATAGTATTATATTATCTGTGACTAAAGTATTGCTTTTTATGCAAGAAATGCATAAGGCCATCATTAAGTAACTGGTGCATCTGATTTGAGGGAGAGATCAATTTTAATGTTAAAATTAATAATACTTTTACATCTACCCAGTTTGGGAAGAAGTTTTCTCACTATCTGAGCCCTTTTCTGTACAGTAAAATCAACGGTATGCTAAAAATTGTTAATTTTACATACAAAAAATGCAAGCGGCTGTTAACTGACTGGCTGTTGCCATTGGACTATGAGAGTACAGAAAGGATATTACCAAAAAAACAACTAAACGACAAACTCGCTGCTCAGCCCCTAACAGCCATAACTATGCACAAACACACACACAAAGACACATAATGAGGTGGTTATTAGGTGAATTGCGTTTGAATTTAAATGTGTGAGAGAAAATTTAAGAAAAATTTATGATTTCATTGTAATAAATCCTAATATGCATGTATTTAATTTATTAAAAATGTATTTAAATTTTATTATTTGTATTATTCATTATTATTAATATTGTATTCAATCATTATTGTTACTACCAAAAATATTATGTTTGAACAACGGAAGGATCTTGCTACCCACAACACAGGGTATCCTAGTGTGGGGGCAAGCGATTGTACATATGTGTGAAATGTTATATTTGAATTGGAAATAAATATTATATTATTATTATGGGGAATAGTGCCTCGCCTTGCGGCGGTAAGGCGGTTATAATTATTATTATTTTGAAAACATTTATGTGACAGTTCAGATAAAGATAATTCGTGCCGAAAATAAGAATTTTTAGCAGCCTGTTCGGTCCTACGAATGCTCCTTTGAGGTTTGATTGAATCTACTTAAATTACAAAGCACAAATATAGTCTTATTAGCTTAAGCCCGCGGCTTCACTCACGTTAAATACAGATTAATAGTGATAGATCCTATCACCAAATCCAGCTGGCCTATATGTGTACGTAATTGACCAAACAACAAACATTTAAACTTTCTCATTTATTATATTAGAAGAACCTCCGAAAGCTGAGCATCCTATTATTAATTAATTAACAATAAGAATACTGCAAACTCTGCGGTAACCCTTGATGCAGCGATCTCTAGACAAGTCATCTTGTGATTTTATTTTAAAGTCACTGATTAAAATTCGCCCGAACTTGACCCGTTTCTCGCCTTTCCAGCATCCCAATTATTTCACAAACGAATATTACGAAATAGTTTTTATACGGCTTAGTTGTGGACATTTTGTGCGCATTTCCATTGTTTCGTATATTATTTAAAACAAAAACAAACAATGTCTGCGAATGGCGTAGTTTTGGCAGCAGATGAAATCGTTGATTTGAATTTTTATTAAACAACTTTTAGTCAGGTTTGATATTATACAGAATTATAATTTGGGCATTTTAAAAGCTGAACAACATGTTCAATATGTATGTTTGTTTTGGTTTCATACGAAAGCTACATCTTCACTAACATATAATGCTATATTACATTATTCTACGGAAGGGAACAGCTAGTTTTGCATAAAATAATTTTTTGAATATAATACTTTTGTTTTATGTATTTTAAGTAAATGTCTTTAAATGTAGGGAAATAAACCATTCTCTTATATTCGTTTAAGCTTTGTATGCGAATGATTGTCTTTTGATGTATTTGACATATCATTATCGTCAATCATATACAATATACATTAGAATACTCTCGCAACTGAAATCATCTTCAATCAAAGTTAAAAATACTTCAATCGAGATAATAAATATAATATCTCGACGAATACTTCAATCTATGAAGTAGGTACTTTAGTGAGATCGTGATGATGTTCATCAAGAATATAATAACAATTTTATATTTAATGCTTTAAGTGATCTTGAAAATTACTTCACAATATCAAGTACGTACAGGGTGTCCCAAAATGGAAAATTAGCGTTGATACGCCCTTCAAAAAGGTTCAAGATAATCCATGTTACTCGACACTCGGTGGCTATAATGTTTGCCCTAAACCATTTTCCGTCCCTTACAATTTCATATCGACAGAAAATGATGGATACTGTGTGCTCTGAAGAGATTTTCGATAAAGGTGCCTCTCCATACTCGTTACGATGTCGATCCTTCAAAGCTATTCATTATAATCGCTTTTCATACTGTTTTATTCTTTTCGTTAAATTATGGGTTTAACATATTCTTACATTTTTCTGACATGAGCATTTTGTAAAGGCCTATTTATACGAATAGAAACTTCAATACATAAAATAAACATTAATTATTCATTTAATATACCTATATTACTTAGTTCTGTACAATCGCTTTAAATATTGCTTTTGTAGGTACGTAAATACATATGAAAGATGCACTTCCATCAAGATTGTAGGGGTAACTAACTATACTAATTATAAACTATCGTATATTGTATAGATTTTCAAGCTACGTATATCCACTCTTGCTTTCACCTAAGTAAAGTATAATATTTCGCTTGTACTCATTCTGCAAGATTTCCATCTGTAAATCAGTATACGAAGTCTTATATGCAATCTTGAATATTAACCATGTCTGTATTAATCTTGTTGCGAGTTGTCTACTAAAACTGCACACTGCACTTGATATGGTAATTTATTTAAAGCAATTGAAGTTGTATTAGCGTTGACGTGATGTGAAATATGTAGTTGTCAAATACATAATTCAAATGTCGGATTATAAAGTATGCTTCACGTTATCTAGTTCCGATTGAAGATGTTTTATTACATAATATACATAAGAACGTGAGGTGTTCTGAAAAACATAGAATTTGAGGATAACAAATTTCAATATGAATTAATATAAATTAATTATATGCAACGTGGAAAAATTAGATTCCTATTTTTTGATCACGTTTTCTCATTCGATTGTGAGTAGAAATCCATAGAAAAGAGTCCAACCTAGTCTAGTCTCACATTGGTTGAATTCCGCGTCTTGAAAAATGCAAAAAATACATAATACGCTTATATACAAAAAACACAATACGCTTTGTTCATACATGTTGTATTTATTGGATAAGCTTATATTTTTTCATATACTCCGATTGAGAATCGAATACTGAATACATTCTTTGTACATACCTCGACCAAAAATTTGAATCAATACTTTAATTTTAAAAACATTTCATAATAAACAAACAAAGAATTAATACAATTAAGGCAACAAATAGCCTTGTTATAACTAAACAATTCAACGAATTGATTAAAATTCGATTTAGTGTAACGTGAGTATGCATTCTTTATTATTGTTTAGATTAATGCCATATAAAATAAAGTTTGTCATTTGCAACAACAAAACGGACAGTTGACTGCTACTTTCTCAAGAACGATTTATAACGTTGCAAACATATCATCGAACATTTCTGGAAAGTATTCCGAGTGGTGTTTCAGGTCGCTTCCAAAAAGCTTTTGTCTCGCCGGGGAGCTCACAAACTTCGAGTACCTTTCCCGAACCCACGTAAAGTGCATTCGTATTTCGACCTAGATTGGTGACACGAAAAATCTATTACTGTCCTTTAAAATTTAGACCAGACTGTATAGCTGTGACAGGTACGGAAGGGCATTGCGGAATGCATTTTTATGAACATGTGAGCGCTTTTATCATTATCCATTTATTAATATATTGTTATAACAATGGCCAAACAATATTGGAACTTTATTTCTTGAAATGGCATAGTTAAAGCGCAGTCTATACTCTATAGAATACATATTGTCTATTCTGTATGAATTCGACACCTAGACCTTGAATAGTAGAAAAGAAGTGATAATAATTTAAAAAAAATACTGTTTAATGTTCATACGGTGGATGTTGTGCAGAGAGTTTGATGTAGGGATGTACATAATAACAATGATACACAGTCGGATTTCGACTAATGAGCGTTGATTAGTGATAATTGATTGATGAGAATTGAGAAATGTTTTCGGGAGTAAAATGTTCGGATGATTATAGTTATTATATGTTATTACATATATGGAACTAAAGTTTCAATATTATCCGTAGCGATTCTTTTACAAAATATTATGATCATTGATACATCAAAAAGTATTAACTCTGAAAAATATTAATTAAAAATATGTGCAATGATGTGTTATATTTTTTTTACAATAATTATTTCAAGGACTTAAATATAGTTGCAGTGATAGCTATAAAACGTTTATTGAAAGGCTATGTTATCTGCTCGATGAGCCAGCAATCTAAGAGACTGATCTGTAAATATTAATCGCAACATTTGCATAAAATGCCAATCCACGAAGGATGATCCAATAAAACATCTAAAACTAAGTCCATTAATATCGCATCACCGATCCCATTCCCGGCCCTTTGTAAAATTCTTTATCCTTTCGGCAATTTATACCGATAAAGAGTTCGCTGGCTGTCTGGTGGGGCGGCGGCGTGACGCTCCCATAATCTTATTATAACGACACTTTCCCGAACTTTCCCGAGAAAACACTCGAGTAGACAACAATTTTCATGTGATACGTCACATAAATCTTGTATGTTATGTATTTGTTTCACGGCACGAAACTGCGAGTCAGTTAGTAGATCGAGATGACTGATGAAAAACAGTTTTTTTCAATATTCCTCCTAGCTTCATTTTGCCTTGAAGTTTAGATTTAACGAATAATTTTCTTCGTATCATAAACTCTTAAAATTAAAGCAAATCCAACACCTCATACAAAACCGATGTCGCGTGAACCCAACACAAAATAAAAGTCAATTTTATGCGGGTTTCCGGGAGCTAATTTCTACACACTATTGCACCGCAATGAATGGAGTCTCATTAAAGAGAGAAGTCGAAACAAAATTAGAACGTTTGCTATTCACTATCGCATTGGTGAAAAGCAAAATTATTACTAGGTATTAAAAACACTCAGTCGGGAAACGTGGTGTTAATAGTGTGCAAATAATAAATGCAAACAAATTTAAATGATGACTTCTTTCGCTCGTTGAGTGGGAGGGTTATATAGGAGTGACTTCGTGACTTTTTATACTTTCCCATTTTAAATGTTCCACTTCTTCAATATTCTACTTACTATAATACTTCCAGATTTCAATAATGACTAAATTGTTGTCCTAAAAGCCAAAACACACTTACCACCTAGCAAAATGTTGAAAGTGGTCAATGAGAAAAAGTTTAGGAACCTCTGATATAAATCAATTCAAATTGATGCAAAAATATATAAGGCCACTTAAACCCAATTATTGTAATTAGGGTATAGGGTATAGGTATATTTTTGGTTGCTTTATAATTCAGGGATCGTTAACAAATTGTGTTCTTTTAACCTTCTGGGCTCAATTGAATTTTTACAATAACATTGTCGTTATGACAAGGTTTTTTATTAGCGATTACTAGCAAGTAGCAATCCGCTCCACGGTTGCATAAGCACTATATTATGCAAATTACATACATATACACATTTCTATTTAATCAATTTATCTATCAAAAAAAGCGTCATAATTAGTTGGGTAGATCTAAAAATCTAAATATACATATTCCAAGAACTAGGACCATCTTTCGGGGAAAGTGTTTGAGGCAAGCTGAAAACTTATTTGATGTATTTCCTATTATACCCTGACATAGAACTGTAGACCTGGCTGTCGAGTAGTGCGGCTCAAACAACTCCCCAAAAAATGGTCCTAAGTCTCGAAATAATAGGGACATACAGGGGAAAGCGACTTTATTTTATACAAAGTTATCGTATGTACAAACGAATGAGAAAGTTAATTCAGTTAGCAATACTGTTATAATCCCGAGGCTCATAATCGTCTCAAAGTCTTTGACTCCTATTTTACACTCGACTAAACTTTCGCAAAAGCAACACATGCTTCAAATACGGCGAAATCTTAATTATGTGAATGTTTTCAGTACTAATTCATTGTATGAAATAACAAACAAAAACATATCAGACCCATATATTATGGCGTCTTTTATGAAACAGAAAAGTGTTTTCCAAGTCACTCGAAAGGATTTTCGGCAAATAAAATACCTCCATCCATTTCGGGCTATATGAGCAACAAATCTTACATCAGTTTCCCTAATAACTATTTTTTATGTAGGCTCAGTCTTACACCCAAAAAATTGAGATTGGGGAATCTAACTTATTCCATAGAGCGTAGTCCATTGATGTTTACGATATGAGTGTTTGCGAAGGTGAGTGAGTTAAGCCAGCAATGGTGAGAAGTTTTGCGAAAGGCTCAGGGAGCAGGAGTCGGTTGAGACGACCCCTATCGATCGGGGTTCGTTTTATGAATGGCCGCCGCCCGCGCGCCGCGCCCCGCGCACACTTTGTTGGTATCATTCGCTACCCAGCTGATTGGATGTTTAGTTTCATAGCACTTAGTTTAAAGTGGCTAGATACAATTACTAATGCTTAGGTTCTGTAATGTTCGGTATCACGTGGAGTTAATGAAGAGGTATTTAAAATGAATTAGCTTTAAGTTTATATAATGTACGTTGCCTTTGATGTAGAATATGCACTTTATGAAAATGAAAATATTTTTCGATAGTACATTTAGCTTATTTTACTATTAGTGGTGGCAAATAATAACACAAAAAACAGAGACGTTATTGAATTTATCTCATATATTTAAACAGGATATTAACTCATTTACACTCATAAAAGAAAAATATTTAAAACTTTGAATCGCATGACTTTGTCTCTTTAGAGATAGGACCATTGTAGTAGACCACCTCAAAGTCAGTAGAAATTCTAAACAACGATATTCAAAATTCAGCTGAAATTAAATCATGTGTTATTTACACCAATTCCCACCTTAGCGTTCTGTCAACTTCGTGAAATTCGGCCTTAGCACACAAATTCATAAAAAGTTATTACGCGCCCTCGCTAAAAACCGCCATTAAACTGCCCTCTGAGGGACTTCAACTGTATAGGGTTAACATGCATTATTAAAAAACTTTTTGTAAATTAGATCCATATGAGAATATCGCTCGACAATTACAACAAAACAAATAAAAAATTTATTTGTTAAAGCCTAATTTACCCGCGTTTTCACTCGCGTAGTTATACTAAAGAGTAAAGCCTATAACCTACTTAATAAACATCCGATGACCTTTGAAGTTCATCCGGTAGTTTTGAAGACAAACGTTTAAACAAACAAACTTGTGTGCTTTATGATGTTAGTAGTGATTACATATAACTTATTTAATTATAAAAATATATCATAACTAAATATTACTTGCTTTTTATACGTTTTCACAACGTCAACAACGTAGTTTCTAAGAAAAAACTAAATAATTCTCAGAGGAAAACTCTTTTTCTTGTGAAGTAAATACCAGGGACGCATGTATTCATAAGAAGTTAAGAGACAACCCTTAATGGGCAGGTAGGTAACTCTGAGGAGGCGTGTGGGATACTCGATATCGTTCAATGCCGCTATAAAATTTGATCTTAGGTCATAGGAGACTTATCGGTGATCAAATAAACTTGGATGTTTCATTTGGTTATCAAATAAAGTTATTTATTGTTTATTTAAAATTCTCACAGTCTTACTTACATTTACTTTCTCTGTTCTATAATTTCCCCCTTAGGAAACTAGAAATTATCAACATGTAACATAATAACTATTTTATTCTGAAGAAAGAAGGATACTAAGCTAGTGTGGGTAAAACCGCAGTCTTTGCTTGTCTATCACATATTTAAATCTATTATACACTTTTATGAAGTTAATAATCTAATGGAACGCTCTATAACTTTCCACAAATATGTATTTTGTGATATATTGCAAAAAATCACTAGTCAATCTGTGAAATTGGCTGTATTCGGGGAACCGTGCTATATTAAATAGCCAATTTGAAGATACCTTAACTATCAAACCTGTTACGTAATTTTCAAGAATGTTGAAAATTTAACTTGAAAAGAACTTTTTAAATAGCCTATTTCATTTCATATTTGCTTCGAAGATGTAGTGGGCGAAGCCAAAATATTTCAATGATTGTAAATTTTTTTTAACCGACTTTCAAAAAAGGAAGAGATTCTCTATCCAGAGAATCTCTTCCTTTTTTATGTATCTTACCGCATATCTCTTAGGAAAATTCTTTTTCAAAGAGGATGTGCGCCCTCTTATGCTCTCATGTATAAAAACACCAAAGCCAATAGAGATAATAAAAATAATCTATTAAGCGCTTAATAAAAACTAGTTTTTCTATTTCAGCCCTAATTAAGGGTTAAATCTGGAACACGTTATCAGTAGAATCTTTTAATCAGCGGCCGGTTTATCAGAGCGGCCCTAATTCACAAAATCCTTTGTTGTTACTGCGGATGACTTATTCTATACCAACTTTTCTAATAAATAAGATTGGAATTAACACTAATTGCTTTCGGAGAACGGCTGTCGAACATTAACGTCAAATGAATTCGGGCATAAAACCACACAAATACAATATCATATCGATTATTATTATAACTGGTATACATAATTTATTTCCTTGAATTACGTATGCTACAGCCGGAGGCCCCAAAAAAAACCAAATTTACTTAAAATAAACTTTATTATCTAAACTTATTAGGTACAAGGAAGTAGACTTGCCCGATGCAAGCCTACCAGTATAATAATCGTAAAAAATGAATATAATACTAAATTACTTATATGCTAACTACGCACTACGTTGGCTTGGCATTCCATTCCCGTGAGAACGGCAGCGTCAGCTGGACTCAACGGGAATGCTTCCATAACACTTGACAATACTTGTAGATCTTTTCCACTAAAAATAATGTTTTTATTTACATTTATTCAATGGGATCTACATTCGTTAATCGACCTAAATGGTAGTAGCATTAACTCTTTGTTTTAAAATGCTGAAGCGGTGGTTATTCGTAAAGGTTATTCGTAATTTAAACAGCAATTTGCTTTGAGGTAGTATTTTATCGTTAACCTTACATTATTTCCTCATGTTTACTCTCTAAACTAACTTATTTTTTGTATGAAAACTAAAATGTTACTAACATTCAATCACGTCAGATAACATTATAATTTAGAGCATTCAATATTCAATTATACTGGAAAGTTCTATGCACCATACACTCCGCAAGAGCCTAACTTTCCTAATGAAACTTGATATGAGTTTCAACTTGAACTGAGTGTATTGTTAGTCTGTTTGGAAGCGCAGATAACAACGGATCGTCGCATTTTCAAGGAGATTATAAGAAAGGAAGATCGAAATCCCTTGCTATGCTGTGGTAAGGAGGTTCTTTTCGGAATGTTTGTGCAAAGTTTGCCGCTCATAAGTATATACAACTATTATTGGTAGATATGTATGTAGTTGCAGCTACTCTTCTTTGAAAATAGACTATAAGTATATCACCCCAACGCTTTTTACAAAAAATCCAAACTTCTAACTTTCATTAGATAACCCTTTTCAATAACGTAGTATTTGCTTTTGCCATTTCATACTTTAAGCGTAATTGAGTTGATGTCGTAGTATTTTGTGTAAAATTCAAAGGAATGTCGAAACTTAATTTCAAAAGAAAATTAACAGTACAGTTACGGACATTTTCAATAATGTATCAATGATTATGGATAGATTATTATGTCAGATTATATGACAATAGATAGACAAAAGTCATAGCAAATTTATCCGTCGTTAGGATATTGAAATCAAAGTCAGTGCAAATAGATAGATTTGTCTGACTTTAGTAAGCAAAACAAGGGATAGATAGAATATTGAAAACGGCCGTTAGTTAACAAAATAGATAGAGTTTCGTATTTCTCTAGACTTCAACCGAAAAAATATTAGAATTAATGTCATATTGTATGGAATTCCATCTATCTTGGACTTACTTGAGTAAATATAGTAATAGATCTTAGCAAATAAAGATAGAAGCAAGCAGATAAAGGCATTTGTGTCTTGTTTAATTAGTTATATATCTATATTCTTTTAGATTCTACATAAGACAAAAGGGATAAAGATTAGGAAAAAAAGAGGTCTGCCCTGAATTCTTAGGATTCTTAGAACTCTACGCGCTATGTTTTTCCATTGTGGTTAATTTGCCGATGAGTTTGTTAACTTTCACTTTTACAATACATTTCCACGTGGAAATTTTTTTGATTGTATCCGAGAGCCCTCAAGAGCGGCTCCATATCTACCTAGAATTAGTAGATTGTTCTATATTTTACAAATAAGAGAGATAGAAATATGAGAAAAAGAGAAAAAAACTAAGAATATAAAGCCCTTATAAAAGAGTTTTCCGCTGCCGGTGGATTTGAAAACTTTTAACTCTCGTTTGGGTAATTAGGAGTACTTGGATCTCCGAACATGAACACCAGCACCTACATCACACAGGTATCCTGAGACACAGCTGTTAAGGAGGGCAGGACAGGATTAACGTAACTCGATGAGTCTCGACTCATATGCAAAATATTTTAAACATAGTTATACAATTCCACACGGATATTTTCAGCTTCGATAACAGCCGAGGGCCCTCAAGACCGGCTCCATGGTTTCACGGCTAAACATCAGCGCATATTCTCCCGGTATTGTCAAGGCTGCAGAGGTCAAGAACAAAGGCTTGTAAAATGAAAAAGAACTTTATGAATCAGCGAAATATATTTTTTCACTTTATGGGCTATAACATACATTGTAGACTGAAGGCTTTGTATGAGAATAAGAAGTAAATAATTTCGTAGAATTATGTCTGCTTATTTTATGTTGATTCAAAGAAAAGAAATCTCTTTGGAATAAAAAAAATATTGTTTTTCAGAAAAATACCTCGAATTTTTTCATTATATATAACAAGCTGAATGATTTTTTTGATCAATTTGATAAAAATTTAAGCACATTTTACATACTAACTAAATTGGGGTATGGCTCGATCTTATATTTTAAAATAAATATTCAAAAGTTAACTACGTCGACGGTTGCCAAGCATTCTTAATTAACGAAAGAAACTTCTGGGTGAAATTATAGATAATTATAAAGGATTACAATCTTTCTTCACTTCGGAAATTCCGAATAAAATATTAAAGACCGCTCGTCCATTAAAATATGTACTTACTAAGTTGTGCATTTTTTTCAAATAAGAAGATCTATCGATTGCTCTTTTGATTTTCATTCGTTCAAATACGAAAAACTAATTTTGTACAGAAATAACCTTTTTTATATTACGTATATTAAACTGCACATCTGTAAAATATAAATAGAAAAACAAAGCATACATTGTAATAAAAATTATATAAATATTTATAAAAATGATAACGTACCGTGTTCATCTTTGTATCGGCGACATAAGGAAAACATTATGACCTGAACTCCGCTTGGCACCAGCCTCTGAAAAAAAGTAAAAACATTAATAACATTGTACATATTATTATAGTTATTTGAATTTTTGTAAAGAAACTCTTGCGTTTACTAATTTTATAAGGCTAGAAACATGATTGTTAAGTGTTCTTGTGTTTACGGAGTTATTGCTTATTTCTCTTGCTACTCTTTCTGTGGTATTGGTGCCTTTTAGGACACGTGTACTGTTCAGCTAATCTAGATAAGACCATCGTTACATATTCAATCTATACATAGTGATATTTATTAGAAAACTAGCTTTCTGCCCGCGGCTTCGCCCGCGTGGACTACAAAATTCTGTACTTTGTGGATTTTCGAAGTAGAAGTGGTAGGACCATTTTTACGATTTATAAACTTCTATTTTATTTAAAAAGAACTGTCCAATCTTTACGATTTAATAACTGTTATTTTTTAAGTCTGAAATGAAATATAACAAAAGTGTCACTGTTCATGCTTGTATAATCCTAATAATTCTCTTATATTTTTTTTGCAAAATATTTACATTTTCGGTATCTGTCGTAAACTTCTAGGATGAAATTGACTTGTATGTTTGCACGCATTTAACGCATTCTTGCTTATAGACGCAAATAATAACTTCTGCATGTTGGTTAGTCTTTGTTGTAATTGGCCGCCATGATCATAATCTACTTTGGAGATTTAATTGGAAAAGAAAGGCTTTATTTATCATTAAAAAGTAATGTGCAAACAACAACTAAAAAGGTTCAACAGAATGTACCTACGCGCATTGATAATGTGTTTTGATGGATAACTTTGAACCCTCATATCTTTTTTATTAACCGACTTACAAAAAAAGGAGGAGGTTATCAATTCGACCGTATTTTTTTTTTTTTTATGTATGTTACCGCATATCTCCGGCGTTTATGGACCGATTTGGAAATTTTTTTTGCAATCGAAAGAGTAGCGTTCATGTGTGGTCCCATAGAAATGTGGTTCAAGTCTGATCATCCATGTGGAAGATATTCCAGGGGACTCCTCGAAAATCAACGGAATAAGCTCTGCGGTTAAGGTTTAATGATGTATATATCAACTGAATTGTGACTAGATAATGTGATTACCCTTCACAGGACACTAAAAAGGATAAAATAAAAAAATTTTTGCCAAAAAATAGAACCGACTTCCTCGCTCTAAAAAGTAGAAAATAACTTTTATTTCATTTTTGTTGAAATCTATACAAAGTCGGTGCCTTATCTATTTTCAATTTAACAAGATTTTGCACCGACTTTGTATAGATTTCAACAAAAATTAAATAAAAGTTATTTTCTACTTTTTAGAGCGAGGAAGTCGGTTCTATTTTTTGGCAAAAATTTTTATTTTTTAACCGATTTGAATGAAACAAACACTAAAACCTCCGGGGGACTTGCTGTAATAAATAATTGAAAACGCATTTAAATCGGTTAAGCCGTTTCGGAGTTGACTGCGTACAAACGCCCGACAAACAGACAGACAAAAATTCTAAAAATCATTGTTTTGAGTTTAGAATCACAAATGAAACACGAAAGTTTTTTCTTGAAAATATTAAATGTACAGACACGGCTAGTCTACGATTTTATTATATGTATAGATTATGACAAAATTAGGTTTTGTTTTACAACATATTACGCGATAGCCGATATCTTTCCTCGATTAATGGTAATAACCCAAATATATTTTTTGGGATATCAGACTAGTAGGTCCTGAGAACTCTTCAGCTTTATAAGTTTATATTATTAATACCATAGCTATATTATACGTATTGAAAATCAAACTCAGAAGACTTTTTATAAATAAGTCCCTCGACTAAAAATAACAGTATAATATTATAGTCAATGAAGCTTGATATTGTATTGTATTGATAGCTAAGTTAACAAACTAGCGCGCAATACGGCGTATATATGATTCTGACCACAAAAACCACGCTCCATAGCAACTGTAAGCTACTAACAGTTAGTAACAGTCTGTACAAACATATAGTTTTATAAAAAGCTTCAGTAGTAATCGTCGCAGACTGCGTGACTGTACTGCAAAATTCAATTCGTAGGTATTAGAGGGAAAGAAGGAAAAGAGAGTGAAATTTTATTACCATCTAATTATGTATGAAATGTATCTTGTCCTTTCCTGATTTGTGCACAAAATATTCGACGTATTTAATTTCAACAAAACTTTAAACTCCTTGTTTTTAATGTTTTAAGTTGCAGTAAGTATATACATATAAATTTAACGGACACCACAAATCTCTTCTTATATCTATTACAAGTACGTAAGTTCTAGTTCATAGTTATGAAAGTAAAGTTTACAAAACTATATTTTCATAACCATGAAGTAGATAGCGCTGTCTATCACTGTTTCAAATAGAATCCACGTCAAAATTCAACAGAAATTCCATTGCTATTTTCCTACAAAGATAAACTGCGTACAAAATTGGTCTGGACTCACTTAAAAAATACAATAGGAATAATCTATGCAAATCGGTTCGGGGACTTCACTTCTATTGTATCTGGGATTTGAAGGGATTTATTTCAACGCCTGTAGTTTTTGCCTATTTGGAATTTAATTGAATTTTTACAGATTTCGTAGATTCTGTGTTTGAAAGACAAAAACTATTCTATAAATAATACAAAAATAGATATAAACATGCACATACAACATACAAAATAGAAAGAAAGGGATCCATATCCCATTTTAAATAACAATGCGTATTGAAATGTCTATTGGCTATTTCTTAAGAAAAGGACAAATTGTATAAAAATCGGTTAGTGCGTAAAATATGCCAGTCAGATCTTGTACTTCATTTCCATCCCGAGTGAAAACAGAACTTGGCACCTATATAAATCACAATACTTTTGTTAGTGAAATCGAGAACTTAGCTTTCATTTCACAAAAGAGGAGAGGAATTGTGATACAGGCCTTCGACGCCCCCACTTTCCAAACGAAACATAGAACATTACCTACTGCTTCACGCCAATCTTCTGTGGGGGGGAGGGATTTCCCCGATGCGAGCTTGGCCTAATTGGTGCATAAGCAATGCTCGGATCTTATCCGTTAATTTAAGGCTGTCACACTGAGAAAATTAGTTATTTTTTCGAGGATTCGGTTCTTTTATTAATTTAAGATTCTGTTCTTCTGCATGTATTTTTGGTGTTATATGTAATTAATATTAATTATACTTATTTCAATACAAATTAAAAATGTTAATCTCAAGATAATCTGGTTCAATTTTGTCGGCCCAAATACTTGATAGTTCAGTAGGTAGATAAGTACTAATACTTTTATATTTATCGCTTGTAGAATACTTATTCTATCTTCTTTAATAATTATTATTTATATATATTAACTAATTATAAAATTTAATTTAGTCCTCGTAAAACATGTATCATACTTTTATTCGATTTTTTTCAGCCCAAATACAAAATAAATAAAAGATAGAGAAATGCATACAAACATTCTTGAATGAATGTTACAAATCTAAATCAATTAGTATTGCAAATATATTTATATATAATAAATAATATACATTCCTACAAAAACCATTTAAAGCCGAAATATTTAGCGCCTAGTTGTCGTGCAAGTCTTAGAAACATCTAGTTACGAACCAGTGATTGGCCTAGAGTCTTCGCCGCGCTGTTTCATAAGAACCCATATTTGTCACTAAAGTCCTATTCAATTTAATAATGCACACATTCACAACACTGCAAGAGAAAGTTGTCAAATGTGGACAGGCGACAGTGAGACGTGTGCGTTCCGCGAAGCTTCGGGACCGACTGGGAGAAACGGTCCGCGAAGAATTCCCAATCGAGTCAGTTTCAGGACCCTGTAATATACTAGTTCGAGGTCTATAAAATATGCAACACTTTTATACGTATTCGCTGCACTCGATGGGCGAGAATTCGATAACGTTTTAAAGCTTTTCGCACTTGCTTTTTAATTTATGAATCGGTGATCTTTTTACACCGAAGCTTGTAAAAGATCTGCTGCTTTTATAGAGAAATTGGTTTTCATGTACAATTATGATAATTGGGTTTATAAGTAGTGTATATTAGTGAATCTCTCGTAAATGTATTATGGGAATGTTGTCATAAGTGACGGAGTAAAAAGCTAATCAAAACATTGTTTACATGCATTGTGTCCGATCATTTAAATTACTTAATATTTGGTTTGTTTTTGTAATTGTTTATCTATTCAAAATACATAAAGATAGCACTGTTTAGCCTGGTAGAGATCGTGTATAAAATCATTCGTTTTTAATGTTAATACAGTTTATTATGAGAAAAAAGGGGGGCACGGCGCGAAATATTGAAAAGCGTTACAAAAATCTAACATTAGTTTTTAAAAAACTACAGTCAGCGTAAAATATATTTTTAAGCCTAAGATATTATTAAAAGCATACCAAACAAAAACATTGTTTAACGTGATCATTTTCAGGCGTGAGCATCAAACTTACTCCCCAGGGTGCAATAGACGCTTTACTATCCACTGCTCCAATCGAGTCGTTGGCAGAGAAAATTCGTTTTATAACTTAACAACGCTATGAATGAATGTAAACTCTTTATTAAATGAAGAAACTTAAAACTTACATAATAAAGAACTTATACTATGCATAAAAAAGAAGCAATCATAGCAATCAAAGCAATATAAATTCATCATAAATATCATATTTTTCTTAATAAAATAATATATTATGAACCATTACTGAACTATATTGAACAAATTTATCGAATTAGATTTAATAAATTCAAATATAGTTTCAGAAGTAATAAAGAAAAGACATCCAAAGATCTCAAACTCATGATTGATCGAGGAACTACTTATCATATCAAAATTTACACTAATTTAAATTTAATTGCATTTTAAAATTCTAGATTTGCAACATTAAGGAAAATTTAACTGATAGAGCCTTTTAAAAAAACATTTTTAAAGTAGAGCATTAATGACAACCACAACTGATGAAATATATAAGTTTCACGAAGACGGGTAGAAGTACATAAAGAATGACATAGAAAAATATGTGAAGAATTAGACAGGAAATTGTAGAGAATTTTCTTCATTTTTACTAAATATCTAACACAAATCTTTAATTTTTTGAAAGTTCTAAAGCTACAAAAAGAGAAAGTATTCTTATTTTTCATACTATTCTTCAATAAGAAAGTAAAAGTTATGCATGCATATATGCGATTAATATACAAACATTCGTATCTATACAAATTCTAAACTGATGTAACAATAGAACATTAACCAAAACAACAATATACATCAAACATTCAAAAGCTCGTAAAGAGGCTGCCACTCGAATTGGCAGCTAGTTATAGCAGGTACTGCAGTGTTTAATAGCGAATCCAATAAGACAAGCACTTCAACCATTACTCGCCGAGATCCCAAACGATCATCGCGACAGAATTGTAAAATTTGAATAGGTTTAACGTTTTCGACATCCATTGGCGCTTGTCCAAGTCTGAATATTTTTTCGATTCTTATTTCTCGCGAAATGTATTGTAAATAGCAGATAAGTTCGATTCGTGAATGGTTTAATGAGTCAGTTAGGGCGGAGCCTCCTCCGGGGGCCGGGGTGTGCTTTGACCGCGTGACCCGGTCACAACGCGACCCGGTTACCGCGCCGGGTATGCACCGCCCGGGTATTCACCACTTGCATCGTCGGATTGATTTCCTTCGTCTCAAGAGAATCGATAATTAGCAATTTATCCATAAAAATATTGAGTTCATTTTGCAAATGCACGATATGAAAATCTAGTTCATAACGAAATGAGGTTGAGATAAGATGATATCATAATAAATAGGGACAATTCTATACTTACTTATTTAATCGATTAAATCATACGTTTTATGAAACAAAATTTTATTAAACTCAAATACAATGACTATAAATATAACATTTAAAACGTGACTTAAGAAAACAATGTTTCTAAAATATGGTCAGACTTTACTTGATAATATACTATCAAGTGTTAGACAGTCGAAGGCGTTCGTATTTTTCTCAGATGCGCTTCGTTTTAAATCTTTCTCAAATTCTGAATATTCATCATAAGTGTCCTCGAAAAAGTCTGGAATGCAATGTATTCCCTTTATAACGAATTTCAAAATCCGTCTCATACTCAACAATTCTTTCTTAAGTTTCCTCACTAAGTTTGACTTTGAATCCAATAAAGCCTTCAGTTTTTCTTTCTCTAATTGCAAAAGCAGATTCTTTGTTTGTCTTTTCAATTCTCTTTGATTAGCGGCTTCTAATTGTCTTTTTATTTCGCACAAAACTATGTTGAAACATTGTCTAGTCTCCTCTAATCTAGCGTTTGCTTTACGTAATTCGTTCTTTAGAATTTCTATATCTGTGTGAAGACCATTAGCTTTAGTATTAGTGCTAATATTTTCTGTTAATGAGCACTTCTTTTTATCCTTACTGGCCACTTGTTTCACAATAACTTCCACTGCGGTAGTGTTATTCCTAAACACCTCTCGAGGCATATTAAAATCATCAGCGTGTCGCAATTCATTTGACGGCAATGTTAATGAAGGAAACATATCTTCTGATGACGAAGTTCTTGCCTTTAAATTATTCATTGTTTTTATACTTGTTAATCAACATTATCTTTATAACGTAGAAAATCTGATATTTACTAAAAGTAATTTTTATTTGACTTTTCTCTAAACTATGACTTACAATTTGTCTGTCAATTACAACAAGAAGGATTATTATATTATTATAATCACCAAAGACAAAGTCATAATTGAGGTACCTACCTATAAAAATTGTAATTAGGCAAATACCTAAATAAGTCTCAAATAGAATCAATGAATCTTGTATCTCTTGCTCCGTTTGTTCAAATGATTTTTTAAATACTGTTGTTTAGTGGTAAGGAAGACTGAATCGTATGTGATATATCGCTTTCTTCATACTTTGTAAAAAGTTTTACGTAATATTTAGTATAATATTTAAACCAGAATATTCATTCGATATTTAAAAACAAATACAAAATGGCATCCAATTTGTCTCCCGCTAGAAAAAGTGTTGTTAAATGTGAGGCTGCGTCTGAAACTTGGAGATAGTGGAGGCAGAGCATTTTTCCGGTCAGAAAGATGCCAGCCAGCCGTGTGATTACCCCGCTGTACAGACGAGTAAATATACTACGAGAGAAAAGAATTAATACCCGGCTGACTACAAATATTTTGAGATTAACTTCACTGAAAAACTGATAGTGAAAGTTTTTAAATTATTTATATTTATTTTAAATAAAATACTTTTTAAAGGATTTTAAACGCGGTTTATTATACACTAGCTTTCCGCCCGCGGCTTCGCACGCGTGGGCTACTAATTTCTGTATTTTTAGAGGAACACAACAAAAGTTTAAAAAAATTACGATCGCAGGACCAGTGGTATATGCGGATGTCTATCTTTTTTTTTATAATCTTCAATGGAAATAGGATTGACCAAAATCTCACAGAGCGCGCGCCTCTTCAAAATACAGAAAATTTAAGCCCAAGCGAGCGAAGCCGCGGGCAGAGAGTTAGTTATTTTTTGGTTTTTGAGGATTCATTGAGTGTTTTAACGTCTTAATCTATACGTTAAGAGTATAAAAAGGCATGTCCGCAACTCAATCAAAATCTCACATTGTCACGTGGTATGACATTTTCACGACTTTAGAAGCATATTTCTCAAAAAATATTTATTTTAGCAGAAAACGCATTTAGGAACCTCGATATCATTTTTAAAGACCTTTCCAAAGATACCTCACTCAATGATGTATTCGCGAATTTATTTTTTTACCCTCCGTTTACATGTATGGAGAGCCACCCCTGAAATATTTTTTTCAAATAAAATATAGCCTATAAGTTGCACCTAATATTGGTCTACCAGCATGTGAAATTTTATAAAAATCTGCCCAGTGGTTATTACGTGATTGACGCACATACAAACAGATAAACAGACAAACAGACAAACAGACAAACAGACAAACAGACAAACAGAAAAAAAATTTTTTAACCACGGTTTTGGTATCTATAGAACATACATATTGCATACCAATTACTCTTTTTGAAAAATATTCAATGTACAGAAATGGTTCGGTTACTCTTTTATTATATGTATAGATTATTATTTAACCCGACGTTTCGAGCACTTTACAGCAAGCGTGGTCACGGGAAACTGAGATGACAGGTGTCTTCATGAGTGCTTCTAAAATTGTGTGTCTAACCTCCACTCATTTCCCCGAAGATGGTATTTGGAACGCGTTTAAAATCCTTAAAAAAATATTTTATGTAAAATGGAAAGTACTCGCGTTAAAACAAAGACAAGATTATACTATACTTTATTAAATTTATGGAATACGTCATTCATTATCTACACAATAATAAAAAGTCACTCGCTTCTTATGGTTACATTGTTGAATCTATTAGTCTATCCAAAATTATAAGTGTTGTTTATGTAATCAGTAACCTCATCGGGTACAAAAATACTATGTTCTTTTGCAGTTTAAGTCATTACTAGTTTTAATTAATACATTATTACTACAGTTAGATCACCTAGATCTTCTAATAATATGCCGTTTCACATGAAGCTCCACAACAGCAATCTGGGCCAATATTTGGGACTCTCTCGCCTTACCAAAGATTATAACAAGATAGCTTCTGGCAACAACAAGGAGATTGATATTTTCTTAGATACGCTATATAAGTTTAAAAAGGAATTACTTTCGATGGAACCTTTACCAAATTCTTCATGATTGTATATCTTCACATAAATAAGTATTTGATTTTGCTATGTCAACATTAAAAATTATTAATTATATTCACATTTATTTGTATGTATTAGCTGCAGACTGTGTTTTTGCGATCTTATAATTAATTTAATTTAGTAGTGGTTGCCTATAATTGTGACAACACCAAAACTATAATTGTAATTTGACAAAACTTGCATCATTTTAACAGTGTATGTCATGTTGGTGATCCTTAAATCAATAAATAAATAAATAAATTAAATAAAAAATAACATTACCTTATGCGACACTCTAATTCATGTATTACTGTAATCAAGTCAAATCGTATAGTTTTGGTACACCAAAAAGCGAACACAATATAAAATCGTCAGAATAAAACAAGCTTTCTTCTGGGCAAATGCTTAGCTACAATTCGATAAAAATCATATAAATGAACAACAATACAAACATACAAAATACGCAAACACCGGACCATACACTAAATAGAATCCAATAAATTCTCAAATGACCCATTTCGTTTAAACCCAGTTATTTAGTCCGACGATTTGAAAGAGAAAACATTTGAATCAAATAGAATCGAGGGTTAATCAAATACCTTTTAGCGTTTATAGCATTTTAACTAAATTACTAATCAAGCCGGTGTTAATTAACCTGATTGGATTTGTGCATTGGCTCTGCATGTGGCATGATTATAATATAATCGCATTAGTTTCAGACCGTATTAAAGATTTTCCGTTGGAAAACTTACACGACAGTATTTAAGTATATAAGATATGGAAATAGCATACTATGCAGTGAAACAATATGTAGTATTAGGTTTGTATAAAATCAATAGAGCTACAAGGGAATGGAATAGAACTACATTTACCTATGACTGTTGATGACAGGATAGATATTGTCAAAATCAAAGAAAGAAAGTGAAAGTAACTCAGTCACGCCTAAACCACATAGGATTTTTTAACCAGAAAATCCCACAGAAAACACACGGGGCACAGCTAGTATTTTAATAATAATCTTAAAAAACTTCAAACCTCAACACAAACTTCTTATAGGTACTTTTACATCTTCGACAATCTTACATTTTCATAGAATTGTCAATTAATTCTCTACATATACACTTGCATTCAAATAATAATATTCATAGGAAACGAAATTCTAGATATGTGATGTAAAAGTTACAACAATTAACAAGTTATAGTTATACGTTATTGTTTTACATGCTCGCGTACATAACCTTTCGAGCGTGAAGAGGCAAGCGTCACGTGTAATTTTTTGTTTCTTAGTAGCATAGTGACTGAGATCAAAGCTGTAAACTCGTGTCATGAATAATACGTTTTCCGTATATTTTATGTATGCATCCGTAACCTCATTCCGTGAGAACATTCGACGGCCCACTTTCGCGGCCTCGACTTGACAATACCTATGTCTAGGGCGGCACTGCACGGTCGACTTGCTCTCCTGTTACTAACAATTCCGAATATTTTATTATTGTAGTTCATATGATAAATTCTTCCTTGTATTATATATGATACCAACAAAAATGGGAACAACATTAATCAAATAGCAAGACAAATACTTTCACTAGATACTGGCTGCGTTCTGCCTGGGTTGGCATAAAAGAAACCTATATTATAATCGAGGTGATAACTGCCTTAGATCTGAATAATAAAAATGTTGCATCGATAACGAACATCGCGTAATTCAGTAACGACCATCCAAACATAATTAACGATAACATAGCGCCTAATTTTTAATTTAATTTCACTTTGGTAATCTGCTAAAAATTCAGTAAAAATAAGTAAATTATATCAACGTGTGAAATTGTTTAATGTTCAGTTAGGTACCTCTTATGTAATTATAAAATCAACGCGTAATTGATACAGTCCAATTAAGTGAATCAAATGATTTATGGCGAGCAGCAAATATTGTAGGCGCGCTCAATGTTAGCTGAATTATGAACCTACGATTAATGAGTTAACTACCGCTAGTAATACTCCGCGAATTCCTTGTTGCATTATTGGATGTACTAAAGTGGCATTTAACCAACATTAGAAATATTTGTAGTGCAGAGGTTCTCAACCTGGTTTTGAACGAGAACGACTTTAAAATGATAAGTCACCAGGGGCCAGTCTTAAGTATTAAAATAATAAATTCTTTATTAAAAAAAAATCTTTCGTCATTCGCGGACCACTTCTTCGCTTCTTCGGAGCATTGGTTCAGAACCACTGCTATAGACTGTAGTAAAACAGCTTATACACAACCGTTTCAGACGTCTCAGTAGAGAGCTGTTGAAACACAATATACCGAGAATTCTCTGTTGTATCGTTATATTATGTAGTACAGTCGCAAGCATGCGGTTCACCTGATGTGAAGTGACTGGTTGCAGCCCATGAACATTTATAACATCAGTGCAGATACCTTGCCGGTTTGAAGGAAGGGGAGTGGATAAGGAGGGGATTAATGATGGGAAATTGGAAGAGGAGTAGTGGGAAAGAAATGGGATGGGAATACAGGCCTCCGGGCCCCCGCTCACCGTACCTAACACAGTACAATACTGCTTCACGCCGATTTTGTACTGGAGGTGGTACTTACACCGATGCGAGCTAGGCTCAATCGTGTAATGCTCGGCTAGCATTCTTTTATTTCTGAACATTGACTTTAGCAGAATTACCTTCCGTTGCCTCTTACCACGCCCACAGGTAGAAATGGGGTGGCTGCACACGTCGCCACATCTATGTAATTATTTCTGAACTCAGTGGGCATCTTAGTAGGACGCTTTTGAACTGCGTTAGTACCCTCATGGAGTTCACTCCTAGGAGTTGCTGAAACACCACGAATTTCCTATCGTATCGTTGTAATAAGTAGTAGTCGCATTTACCCACGACACATCGTAGAAGTAAAGCAGCCCGTGCATATACAATAGTTGCACAACAGATTCAGGGAGCGTCTCAGTAGGTATGCTATTGAATTACGCGCGCTTATTGAGTTAACTGCCGCGGGTTGGTAATACACCGCGAATTCCTTATTGCATTGTTAAATGTACAATGGAGCGCAACGTTCAAAATTTGTAAATTGAAATTTACTTTGGTTCAGCAACAAAATAGATCATACTAGAATAAACGACTGCCCCATTTTGGACTTAGATAATTTCTCATCCTTTAGGTTGTTAGACATGCTAGGTTTGCGGGGAACAAACTTAATATTTTATATCTTTTGTTACCTTTCACGCACAATATTTTAATGCTTTTATTATGATAAGTTCCAAGGTTTTCCTATCATAGATCGGTTCAGTATTTCAAATATCTACTATTTATTTTATTATTCTTTAATATCCATTATTATACAATACTATCGCTTATTATACTACAAAACTTCAAATAATTCAGGAAGGAGGTCTACAGGACCCAAAAAATGCACTCCACACCTGTATATTGGAAGGTCTTTTGTACCTCCCATAGGGGAAGCTTATGGGTATGAAGAACCATAACACGCCCTATAGAGACATTTAATAGCCACAGTCTGCAGTCTACATGCGTAGACAGTCCGCTGCCAGCGTAGGACTATTGCGAAGTTTATAATGTTAATAAATAGGTTATTATTTTATTATTATGTTGAAGTATATTGGAGATGCTTAAAAAATTAAATGAGTGAGGAGCATGCGGATTATCCGAGCATTGCCCAGAACTGCGCTTCAAACATCGCTTGAAAGAGAAAGGACCAAGCCAAGTGAACACAACTTATTTATTACTATTCTTTCAAAATGAAACACGTGCACTTAGAGCTACACGCACTCGACCGTTTAATTAAATTCGAAACAGTTAAACTAAGCGACGGTTTATCGATAAAACTTATTAATACGCATTCTTTGCGGTAAATAATAAATTCAAGGATTTTTATTTGATGCATAAATAAATAAAAGAGATGAATGATTCAAATGAGCCATTAAATTAAATTATAATATTTACGGGTTTTCGATTATCACTTGTTTTGCCATTAAACAGTGGTGGCCTTAGGGGGTGGGGAATAGAGCAATCAAACTTAAATTATACCGGGTGTTTTTCTATGCAGTCTTGAAAAAAAATAGGGGATATAGAGTAAGCGGAGTGAAAGCTGATTAGTACTGATATAATTATAAATCTTTGATATTCAGGAAGAATTGAATATACAACTTTACACTCTACGACTCGAGTAGTAATAGATTACTATTACTACTAAATACCTTATTTATTTTATGTATTTTAATGTGTATGACATCGATATTAATGACTTAGTGGGAATAAATAATTATGATGAATAGAATAATTTAATGCTATATTTATAAAAAAAAAATATTTCTCATATTCTGCTCATATATTCCCCTCAGTTTCTACAACACTACGCTTCCTTTATATCCCCTAATTTTTCAAGACATTTTTTTAATATTTCAATGGTTTGTTTCTATGAATTAAAACACGAAAATGAATTTATAACATTTATTTAATACAACCTCCAAAAGTTACATAATAAAGTTTCCTTAATTATACAATTATACATTATATAAATATCGAATGAATTTAATTTTTTATTATGCATAAGATATTAAGTATTTCTTATTTAAGTTTTAAAATCGTAACATATAATATAATGTATATAGAAAGAGATTCTTACGTTTGCAGAGATTCGTAAAAATTTTAAGTTAATCTTAAGTATAAACTTTTGGTAAACTTTAACTGCGGTAGAGTGAAATAAATAATTATACCAAAGCTTAATTTACAATTTAGTATGTCATCGTTCACATCATTATGGGGTAGTTGGCTCATATATGGAAATAAACTACAGTGAAAATTTAAACCGGAATTAAAATTGGTTAAAAATCCAAGCGCCATAAGGTGTTTTTAACACTCTGTCTTATTTAAAATTTTATATGCTTCTAATTTTCTTATTTTCTAAGTTTAAAATAATAGAGAAACAGTAACCACCCCATTCAGACTGAAAGATACTTAATATTAGCGAAAAAATCTCTTGAAAATCTCAGTAAGTAAATAATTAAAATCTCAGTAAATATCACCTACCTACGTGACACTTACTACATAAGTATTACAGTTTTTAAGGCACTGGTAAGTAAAAATTCAATTTAATATTAAAGCCCTGATTAAGCTAGAAAAAGAAAAATATTGCTTATAAATAACTTACTCTATAAATATCCAGTAACATAAGTAAATAAAGTATTTAATTAAAGCAATAATTATAAGAATTATTTAAATCTCTTGTGTGTATCGTGGTAGTATGAATTTAATTTCACTTAAAATATTACATATTTTACATTCGTTGTTATCATGAAGTGAATGCTGTATGCATATTATATTATAGCTATATATTATAAGAACATTTCGAATTATTACAGTTATGATAAATGATTTATGAAATACCGATATAACGTAAATATGTAATTAGGCCTTGTACATTGTACACTTCATAAAAATGTATATAGTTCATCCATAAAACATCTTAATTTTTTCAAATTTTTAACCATATCGCCATAAGAATTGATTCGTGTTATATAATTTTGACATTGTTTTGTACACCATTATTCAAATATATTGCTTTTGATTGGTAGGCCGATATTTATATAAAGTATACCTCAACTTAAGATAAAAAAAAAATCGCGCAGAAGTTGGTACGTAATCTGATTTCAAATTTAATTGACCCTATTTTTATGTAAAGCGTACAAAGTACCAGGCAGTAGGTATTCAGTATATTTTTACGATAATAATATATGACAAATAATCTCCTTTCATAATATTTTTTATGTAATACCTTTTCCACACCTAATGACAATTTAACGGACAAACATTAAACAAAGAGTAACGGAAGACGTGACTAGAAGTAATTTCATAATTTTTTGCACAAAATGAGATTTTTTAAGAACATATGAGTATGGAAAATAGAGAGAATTAAATGATAGATTTGTAAAATGAATAGATCTAGTTCCCAAAAACATATTATTCATACGAAAAAATGTCCATAAGGCTTATTAGCACGCCAAAAATTTGGTTAGAAAGACTTCCCTGTATGACGTCACAAGTCTGATAAATATATGCATATGGTAAATCTGCGCTGTTTTACTGATCTCCTTGAATTAAATATATTATAAAGTAACTTTAAGTAGAAATCGTTGTCTTGTTACGGTAAAAATGTAGAACTTACTGAAAATGAGACCTATCGTGCGCATGCGCATATTACAATTTGCGGGCTTTAAATTGGTATTATTTTAATTTATTTATGGTAACAGTAATTTCATAGTGTTAGATAAAGTCATAATTATTTTTCAGATTTTCCAAATTTTCCTTGCCTTTTAAGTTTTATTTATGTAGGTGGTACTACACCACCGCACTACTAGCCATTTGATTGACCCCACAGGTGCCGTCCCCGCGGAACACGCGGCAGTAGCCCTGCTCGCCCCACGACGCGCCCCACGAGTTCTTTATGATCCAGTACGGTAGGTGCTTGTGGAACAGCGGGTAGTCTGAAATGTTTGGTCGAGTTAAAAAACGACAAAATTATTTACCTCCACAATGTTTCACGACGTGATAGTGCAAAAAATAACAAGTAACAAATTAACAATTATTTATTTTATTTATTTAATTAATTAATGTCATATAATATACATAATAGACATGCATGCACCCTGTAATTTACAATAACAGATAGGCACAATCTTACATTGTTGGATAGAAACCAATTGTGATGACAATTAAAATAAGTTACGTTCATGCTACAACTGTGTAGCACGTAAAAATGGGGTGGCCACTCAGCATATGCTACACTCTGCAGTATTTATCATCGACAGTGGAAGAGCTGACTTACAATGCCCCTCTATTAAAGTGTCAGTTGAGGTCCAATTTGATTACGAAGCGAGATCTCAGAATAAAGGTCGTAATGATAACTTGTCCGACGTTTTCGAAGTATCGCTCACCCCATCTTGCTAAGATGCGGAGCGGATGGTTTCCACTAAAGAAAATCTTAAGACCATAGATAACGAAATTAGAACATCTCAAATAGGATAAATTAATATAAATATACCCAAAGTATAGTTGGAAATAACATAGATGACTTGTTATGCAGTTTGTCAATCAACAAATCATTGTACGAAGTAATATCACGTAAACTCGAGTATGGTTAGGGAGGTATGAGTCCAGTCAGGGAGACTTGAGTACGAGTGAGGAAATTTAAATACGGTTAGGGAAATTTGAGTATGGTTAGAAATATTTGAGAATGGTTGGGGAGATTTGCGAATGGTTGGGGAGATTTGAGTATGGTTAGGGAGATTTGAGAATGGTTGGGGAGATTTAAAAATGGTTGGGAAATTTGAGTCCGGGCAGGGAGATTTTAGTACTGTAAAGAAGATTTGAGTACGGGTTGGGAGATTTGAGCGCAGTACATAATACCATCTCTGGGTTACCTTTGACGCCGTAGCCGACGATGAGCACCCCGTGGTCCAGATTGTTAGGGTTGCAAAGCATGCGCCACGGGTGAGACACTCCGCCCACGTAGAACTGCATCGCGTTCGCATTTATACCTTGAAGTAAACACAAAACAAAAATCAGTATATTATAAAAATCAATAATATTAGTTCCTCCCCTGGCCGATTTCGGCCGTGGTAGACAATCTCTAGACTAGCCAGTTGCACAGGAGATATTATAGTGCACAAGTGTACGCGCGAATACAGGTGCACTCTCTATTCCTTTTCTCTAATAACCCGATGAGACGGCAGACCGACGAATTTACGTGCTCTCCAAGGCACGAAAAGCCGTCGTGATTATAAAAATCAATATTTTTATTTTGAATGGACGATGGCAAATAAACCAATTTTTTTATGTACCTATTGTCACTTGCGCTATAAAGACGAATCTATTAGAATACTTCAAGTTACACACACAATTGAACAAAACCACACAGTTAATGAGTATTATTAATAACATATGATTCTATCGATTATCTCAAGGTTAAGGAAAATCCAATGTTTATTGGTATAACTCATGCATCGTAAGACCACAATTTAAAGAATACATAAATTCGTTAACAAAAATTGTTACATAGACAGCGTCCCGAAACTCTTTTGATAAATGTTGACATTTTCCGTACGGACTTCGGGACTCATCTTTCAAGGATGATGAAAATATACTTCTGTAAATTTTAAAAGAGTACAATGGATATGTACTGTTACATATTGTAATTTATATGTCTTCTTACACAAAAGAATTTGGGAACAAAACTTGGGATAGCCCTGGCGTTTCTGAAAACATCTAAAATAGTATGCCTGGTAAAACTACACAAAGTTTGTAATTAATTTATAAAATCAATGGTTACATAATTCATTTGTTTTTTATTTTTATTTTTTTTTTTTCTTTATTAGGGAAAACAAACAGATGCACAGTACAAAATAGGTAATATTAATATTATTGTCTACATAGCCATTACTGTGCACCCAATCACGTTATCCACAAATTACTCACAACGTAATTGCGTGCAACAGCTGCGAGTTAAAATAATAAGAATACAGATGAAACTTATAAATAGTAGCTTAACTACATAAGAAAATGATACAATTTTTTAGATTTTAATTAAGGTTTCTTTTACATTCATTCGGAATTTATTTATAGAGTTTGAAAATAAATCAATATCAGAAAAGTGTTTATTATATAAGTCAATAATGCGACGAAGAGGTGAGCGCACACCAGCTTGTGAGTGACATGACTCTATAGCGAAGAGGTTGTTTGCTCTCCCCTTTCGCCGGGGAATTGTTCGGGGTAATGTATAACATAGCTTTCCAACTAAATGTGAACAATCAAATTTATTATTACACAATCCATGTAAGAACATAGTCTGAAGCAGAATACGCCTACTCTTTAAGGTGAGAATTTTATATTTAAACAAACTAGGTACATATGGAATATATTTCTTAACACATTTATAGTTTAGTCGTTTGATAAACTTTTTCTGGACCTTTTCAATAACGTCTATGTACTTAAAGTAGATCGGATCCCAAACGATACAGGCGTATTCCAATTGTGGTCGCACCAGGGCCAAGTATAAGTGTATAAGAGTCGATGGTTTTTTAAATTCAGAAGATGCTCGCGTAATAAAACCGTACATTTTATAAGCTTTGCTAACGATATAATCTATGTGTAAATTCATGTGTAGGTTGTGATCAAGGATAACACCCAGGTCCCGCAGGGAGTTAGTTCTGTTTAATTTTTCATTAGCTAGAGTGTAGTCAAATAGAGCTCGTTTTTTATTCTTTGTGAAGGTGATTGTGTTACATTTATGGATGCTTAATTTTAATTTGTTAGTCAAACAATAGATGTTAAGTCGGTCTAAATCAGTCATTTGTCATAATTATGAATATTTTACATCATATAATACCGTATAAATTTAACCCGCTAATTAAATATGATAAGTATGTCTTTTTGTGACTGATATGTGATAGTACATAGTGGACTATTGTATTACATGGACAGATAAATGAAACACAAATTTTAAATTACGTAGGACCCGTCACACTCACTTAAAAGGCAATAATTGCATTCAATTTTTTTAGGGGAGATACAAACATTATGATCATTCCTATTTATATATTATTGTTTGTGGGTGAACACAATTTGAAAATGATGCAGAACTAATGTGGTATATTAGTCACATATTTACAAATAAGACGCTTATCGCAAGCATGACATTGAAATATTATACGCGAAATAATTCCGATTAATTGATGTTTGTTTTCAAAACCCTGAATTCGATACAGCTGGAGGAATTGAATGTAAACTTAGATTTACATAAAATAGTAAATTAACAATTAATTAAATACATGCTACGACATGGAGCGAAAATTAAACAATATTTTGAGTATATTTTGCGAATACGTTTAGAATTTAATGGGCTACCCCATATCCGAATTACATATACTTATGTATGTATGTGTGTGTGAAATGCATGGTAGTATGTGTAATGTTTTATTTATTGCTTTAATGTACTTTATAAGCATTATTATTATTGAAATATATAATTCATTCTGCATTTCTCCTACACATAACTATAAGTGTGCCAAATTTTATGCTCCTGCGTCCGCACAATCTTCGTAAAAAGTGGTCCAAAGTTTTTGCATCACGTTTTTATATATAAATGATTCCTTTTAAAGGATTTTAAACGAAGTTTATTATACATTATTTTACGTTATGACGTTTCGAGCACTCTACAGCGAGCGTGGTCACGGGCGACTGAGTTTCAGCTACCCGGAGTATGTAATATGGAAAGAAATCGCGTTAAAACAAAAACAAAAAAATCCTAATCTTATATGTTATGCTTCTTATCTTTTAGTTTATCTCTGTAAAGATTTTTTTTAGAATTAACCGTTACCCTTGCATGTGGTGTTAACCTATAATTTAATTACTACACTTATGAATGTAACATTTATGTATATTTTTATCATCTAAGGAAAGTGTAAGTAATTGTTGGTTGACCTTAAATAGATCTATACTAATATTATAAAGCTGAAGAGTTTGTTTGTTTGTTTGTTTGAACGCGCTAATCTCAGAAACTACTGGTCCGATTTGAAAAATTCTTTTAGTGTTAGATAGCCCATTTATCGAGGAAAGCTATAGGCTATATATCATCCCGATATTCCGACGGGAGCGAAGCCCTGGTGCGCAGCTAGTAAATAAATAAATACTAGATGATTCCTTACCAATAGAGATGGGTCCGTTCTGCACCAGCCACTTGGCCATGTCCGTCTCGTTGGAGGTGATGTTGAGCGCACTGCGGATGCGCACGCGCGACAGCGTCCTGTTGTACGCGCACTTGTCGTCCACGCCCTCGTACGGGTAGTCACCCTCCGTCTCCAGCCCACCCAGCTGCTCTATTGCCCTACCATTTGAAATTCAGATTATTAATTATAGGTTCAGTAATATGAAACTCATAATGGCCCAAACTACTGACGCTTAAAAACTTGCACAAGATATTTCCTCACATTGGTCAGGTTCGGTTTTAAGAATACGTGTTTTAAGAATCAAATACCAATTGGCAATTGAGAAAAACGCAAAAATAATATTATTACTTAAGAACGGAAACTTTTACATCATTGAGGCGCTCAAATAAGTAACATAGTACATAAAACAGTGAAATCACTAACAACAATTTATGAAACAATTTTTAAATTACTCATATTATTTTTAATAATTGTAAAAATGACATATAAAATGCCATTTTAGCATTTCTTGTAAATATGTCGTTCACATACGTAGAATTAAAAAATATTTAAAAGATATGTGACCATATACTTGCAAATAAATGTATATAAATAGATTTCAAAACAAATTTGTTAAATAATAATCATTAACATTAAGATTCTTACATTGACTCTTATTTAATCAGGTATTTATCGGTTTTCGGTAACAGAATTAAACAATGTAGGTACCAAAATAATTATGTTACTGGCCAAACCCGATTCCTATTCGTAAACGAAAATCGGGACATGCCAGTAGATATACAGGTCGTACATATGCAGGTTTACACGCACGATGAACTTATAAGCAAATTAATTTAAGCGTTAAATTTGCAATTGTTTAATATTCTTTTAATATAATATAATGTCTCCGTTTACTGTGAAAAGACGAACAAATGTGTTTATTTGTCAGTTATAATTGCGAGTAACCATGACCTAAATTCTGGCACATACACGACTACATATGGAATATGAAACTTTTGATTGGTTTATTTTGCGATAAAAATGTTAAGGGTTACACGGGACTAGAATATGTATTATTAAAGACGATAGTTTTATTAAGGTATAAACGCATTTTATAACACATATCTTTCAAACAATTAAAACATAATTAATTGAAATATTGATGGTCAGATACACTATCGTATTAGTCGTAACTTACGTGATATCTTTAAAAATACTTGTTTTCAAATATACCTATTCAAAAGCTTATTCTATGACATTGAAAACCTGTTATGAATACATCTACATTTACAAAAACATGTCACTCATGTCACAATAAATAACGTTGAAATATCTCACCTATAAGCATTATCGGGAAGTCCTCCGTTGCAACCCTGGTCGAGTTTGTCGCAGTCCACTAACTCTTGCTCGGAGAGGGATACCAGTTCTCCTGTCTGAATCTTCCACTGGCCCTCGATGTTACCTGTCATAAAAATATATATGAAGAAATAATACAAGAATGGAATAGAAAAAAAAACAAAAATTCATAAATTTTACAATAATTACCAGTAACGCTGAACGCCCAACAACTTCCGCACGATCCTTGATTCTTAACCTCGGTCACCGCACCATGATCTCTCCAGTCAAATTTATCTGGCAAATTAACGTCAGGAATATCTGCTTTTCTAAAGGGAATCTGGTTTGGGTCTTTAAGACTCGGCTTTAAACCTAGATATTTCTTGCTAAATTCCTCATAAGACAAATCTGCGAATCTTGTCACGGCGTATCTAGCTGTACCTTGTTCACGGATATTTAATTCATGAATTCTCCTTACATTATCTTTAAATACTTCGAATCTTCTTTGCATTTCATCGTGATCATTCATGTAATCAGGTCTATATGTAGTAATGAAATCATAGAAGAGTTGTTCAGCTTGTATTTGCCGATACAACTCCGTATTGATTCCATCTTGATAATCACACGACACACGGTAGTTAGGAGGGTGATCTGTCCAAGGACGTATCCATACATTGACTCTGCAGAATTTATTCAATCCGTTATTTGAGACTACTTCACAGGTATCATTCACACTTAAGGCCAAACAGTTAGTGTTTCCTACTTCAATTTTCATACGATAGTGTACACCAGCGATAGCTTGCTTCTCCATTGAAAATATTCTCACAACTTTTTGCCGACGAGGATTCGGGTACTTTGCTTCAATGTGCTTCAAAGCCTGTTGAGCGAGTTGCATTGCCTGCTTTGGATTTTCGAATTCAATGTGGGATTCAATAGGAGTTTCATCATCTTCGCAATTCACATCAATCCGTTTACCATTTTCTAGCCATAACCTTTCCCAAACGGTTGAAATGCAATGTCTCCGGGGCAAATGTTCTAAAAAGGCGCAGTTTGTTATATTATCCACCCACTCAAATTTTAAGCAGGACGTATAACCGACATCAAAGTCAATGGTCGTAACTCGACCACCAGTTATTTTAGACGAGTAGCTATTTATTTGCAATACTCGTTGCTTATATTTATGAAGAGAAGCCATTTCAAGTTTTTCCAACGACTCCTTGACTAAATTTTGAATAGTGATTTCATCAGTCGTAGCATTCGTCGAGCTCAGAGACACATCTCGTTTTTTTCTCAAAATATTAGGTAAAGAACACCGCACATTTAGTTTCTTAATTTTGTTACTATTTGGTGCTAACCATATATGAGATGAACAGGATTTATAAGGTCTTGTTGGATCAATAACACATAATGGATATTGTTCCAAATCAATATCTTTAGAACAATTAGTAAAAGCTAACATAAAATTGACCTTCGTAGGATCTCTAGAATCAAGACTAGGTATGACATTCGGTTCGCCCACATCGATAATTTTTGTTTTAATTTTAGGCGATGATTCTAATTCTCGAATCGAGGCTTTAATAAACTCCTCGGTGGCTATACCTGTCACAGTGTCGAATTCATTGTCATCGTTGCATACGACATTTATTTGTTGTACAACAAGTTCGTCATCAGGCGAAGGCCAGATTCTAACGAGACATATTTTATGATACATGCCAGGCAATTCTTCGCATTGAGGTAAATCTTTTTCATCTTGATTACGGAGACAGAATGTGTATGCTGTTTCGATATACATTCTTACCATAGTTACATCCATTATCATTGCGCTTTGAAATGAGTGAATTGTCACCATTTTTTGTAAATTATTTGTATCAGACTTCTCATTTAGGTATTGTAAAGCACGATCTGCGTAGTAATATTTAGTATCTTCGTCAACATAATCTTCTTCTACTTGTCGTTTTGGTCTGGATTTCAGATTTAAGGTTTCTTTTTCCAAAAGATTGTTTTTTTTTGGAACGCAATCTACCGATATATCTTCATCTGAATTGAGCCAAGGTCTCAGCCATATCTCAGCAGTACAATGTATAAGTTTGTCTACGTTTTGAATTTCACACTTATTCAGTGAGATATCGTCATCCACTGAACATGTGGTTGGTGCTATTGTGTATTCGATTCTCGTTAATACACCTTCAACAACTTTTTCACTCACATTATTTATTGTAAGAACTTTATGCGCATATTTTGAATGCATCAAAGACTGATATTTCATCACTGCTTTTTGCGTTAAAGCTTTATATTTCTCATCTTTAACATTTTTTTCTTTGAACGCACCTACCTTAAAACTTCGTTTTTTCCTATCGTTTTCAACACTATCATCATCATCATCACCTTCTTCACAATCCACGTTAATCTGTTTTTTACCTAACCATGGGCGTTCCCATATTTTAGAATGACAGTAAAGAGTCGTATCTTCTTGTTTCTTACATGTATTTCTTTTATTAGGGCAAGATTTTCTTTGAGCTACATAATCTATCTTATATATTATTCCTGATACTACTTGTTTATATACCTTATGAACCGAAACAAGTTCGTGTTTCGCTTTGCTCTTTGTTGAGATTTGATAATGCCTGAGGGATTCTTTAGCTAAATTAATATATCGAGGATCGTTAGGATTCTCTCGAGTTCGTCTTCCTGATAAACTACGTTTGTTTTTGGATTTCTGTTTTTTCATTTCACATGTAACTTTAGTTATTTCTTGTTTTTTCAGCCAAGGTCGATCCCATACTTCCGAATGACATGACATTACATTTCCTTGTACTACCACATCGAAATCAATTCTTGTCAAAGAACCAGATACAACTTGAGTTGTGACTTTCTTTATTTGGATTTGCTCATATTCTTGAGGGCCTCCAGATGTGAGAAAATACTTATTTAAGGATTGTTCCGCCAAAGTTAAAAATTTGGGGTCTCTAGGATCTTGGTCTGATTGTCCTCCAACAATTTGCCGCTTGTTTCGCAGTAGTTCATTTTTGTCTAGGCATGTTACGTTTATTTCTTTTTTATTCAGCCAAGGTCGGTCCCACACTTCCGAATGGCATGAGATTACATTTCCTTGTACTAACGCATCGAAATCAATTCTCGTCATAGAACCAGCCACAACTTGAGTTGTGACTTTCTTAACTTGGATTTGCTCATATTCCTGTGCGCCTCCAGATGTAAGAAGATACTTATTTAAGGATTCTTTCGCCAAACTTAAAAATTTGGGATCTCTAGGATCTTGGTCTGTTTGTCCTCCAAGAATTTGTCGCTTGTTTCGCAAAAGTGCATTATTATTTTGACAGGTTACGTTTATTTCTTTTTTATTCAGCCAAGGTCGGTCCCACACTTCCGAATGACACGAGATTACATTTCCTTGTACTAACGCATCGAACTCAATTCTCGTCATAGAACCAGCCACAACTTGAGTTGTGACTTTCTTAACTTGGATTTGCTCATATTCTTGGGGACCGCCGGATATAAGAAGGTACTTATTTAAGGATTCTTCAGCCAAAGTTAAAAATTTAGGATCTCTAGGATCTTGATCCGTTTGCCCTCCAAAAGTTTGCCGCTTGTTTCGCAGTAGTTCATTTTTGTCTAGGCATGTTACGTTTATTTCTTTTTTATTCAGCCAAGGTCGGTCCCACACTTCCGAATGACATGAGATTACATTTCCTTGTACTAACGCATCGAAATCAATTCTCGTCATAGAACCTGCTACAACTTGAGTTGTAACTTTCTTCACTTTTATTTGTTCATATTTTTGGGGACCGCCGGATGTAAGAAGATATTTATTAAAAGATTCTATGGCTAAATTCATGTATTGTGGATCGTTGGGATCTTTATCTTCTAATCCACCAGGTAGACCTCTCTTATTTCGCGACAATTTATTTTTATTTTGACATGTTACGTTTATATCTTTTTCATTTAGCCAAGGTCGGTCCCATACTTCCGAATGACACGAGATTACATTTCCTTGTACTAATACATCGAAATCAATTCTCGTCATAGAACCAGCCACAACTTGAGTTGTGACTTTCTTCACTTGGATTTGCTCATATTCTTGGGGACCGCCGGATGTAAGTACATATTTATTAAAAGATTCTATGGCTAAATTCATGTATTGTGGATCGTTGGGATCTTTATCTTCTAATCCACCAGGTAGACCTCTCTTATTTCGCGACAATTTATTTTTATTTTGACATGATACGTTTATTTCTTTTTTATTGAGCCAAGGTCGGTCCCATACTTCCGAATGACATGAGATTACATTTCCTTGTACTAACGCATCGAAATCAATTCTCGTCATAGAACCAGCCACAACTTGAATTGTGACTTTCTTTACTTCAATTTGCTCATATTCCTGAGGGCCTCCAGATGTAAAAAGATACTTATTTAAGGATTCTTCAGCCAAAGTTAAAAATTTGGGATCATTAGGATCTTTATCTTCTAATCCACCAAAAAGTCTTCTCTTACTTCTAAATAATTCACTTTGTACCGTAGCATTTTCGATATCTATCACTTGATAAGCATCACTGTTGTTAGATGATAAGTTTTGTTGTAAAGATTCTTCGGCTAGTACCATAGATTGTGGTACATTACCTTCCGTACGTTGTCCACCTATATTATTTATAATTTCTTTTTGTCTAATACGATCTATAGATGTTTCTTCTTTATCACAAGAGACGTTAAGTTGACGCCCATCTTCCAACCATGGTCTATCCCAGATCACAGCTTGGCACTTCCTAGGGGGTTGATTTTCTAATAATGGACACAAGTCATCGTCGATATCATTTTCCGTGTCCATTGCGCATGTTGTAAAGCCAACGAGAAAATGGATACGGGTCAAAAGACCGGCAAAAACTTGAGTAGTTACAGAGTTTATTTGAAGAACTTTCTGTCTATTCTTTTGATTAGAGTTGTATTCTATTTGTTTCATAGCTTGTTGGACCATTTCAATAATTTTGGGATCTTTATAATTTTCATTAAAGTTCTTTGTTAGTTTTTCCGATGAAAAGGTTTCTTCTGTATTTTTTGCATTACAAGACGTTGTCATTTCTTTTTCTTTGAGCCAATGTCTTTCAAGAACAGTTATTTCACAAATACTTGAACCCAAAGAATCTATTGTAGTACAATTTTCCCTCTTTTTTAGATTAACCGTTTTGTTACAATTTGTGAATACAATTTCTATTAGAACTTTCGTAAATGAACCAGATTCTCTCCGTGTTATAGCGTCAAGTACTTGTTTTATTCTAATAGCATTTGACATTGATAACTCAGTTTCAATTTTTTTTATTGCTTTGTTGATCATGTTTTTAAGCACTGGATCATCTAAAGGAATGACTATAGTTTTACTTGATGTAGATTTTTTAACATCATCAGTACAGAATGTAGTTAAAATATGGGGCGATCCATTATCGACATTTTCAATCACTGCATTACAAATTTGACTTTTTCTATTTTGATCATCACAATATATTTTATCACATGGTAAAACTACTCGTGCTTGAATGTAAAAGAAAAGTTGATGATTTTCAATTTCTTCTTCAGCGGTTATAACTTCTTGCAAGACTCTATTTTTTACTTCCAAATCCATTTCATTTAAATAGTCAACCATGTTTTGAGCTAAAGAATATATCAATTTGGCATTGTTTATATTTTTTTTCAGTTTATCAAATTTTTCAATGACATTAAGTAATCTTAAATCACGTTCATAACTTCTTTTAACACGCAATGAATCATCGGGTGTATTAAAATCGAAGCCAGCAGAATTGAAAAAATATAGTAAGTCATCGATTGCTCTTTTCTTTTCATCAGTCAAAAATTGTATTGGTCTTTTATTTTCATCTTCAATAAAGTTTCTATTTGCATAGTCACGTTTTGAGCCTAAATTGGAAACATGGTCAGATTTTTCCTTGTCAGATTCCAATGAAGTATGGTGATGCACTATAGACTTCGGAGTCTCGTTTTCCATATTGGGTATTATTTGTTCTTCGATATTTCTAACGATATCATCCATTTTATTCTGATTTGGTTGAACTTCTAATACTGTATTTAATTTAGCCTGAATATGTTCACTATTTTCACTATCTTTTGTACTTGATCCATCGTCACTTGATCCCAAGGTTTTAAAATTTTCTTCATTCCGGTTGTGACCTGGATTATGTAATTCCTCACCATCTTCACCAAATAACCATTGTTCTGTACAATTATTTGAAGTGATAGCTCTGTACTTTGATCCGTCCTCGTATTTAATCCAAGACTTTTCAAGTATCGATATTTTACAAGTTTTTATTTCGTTATCCGAAGATGTAGGGTTATTATAACCGATTGTTAAGATAAATGTATACTTAACACCATTTACGACCTGAAATGGAAAATAAAGTGTAAAACTGATTAAATGGAAGCACTCTTGGTTCATGGAATTATAGTAAGACGTTATCTTAAGTATAGCTATTATTATTTTACCTGAACCTGCCTCTCCACATCGAGCACATCGCCTAGAATATGATTAACGTCGGGATCATGTTTATCAAGATGTTTAACCGCCAGCTCAGCGAGGTCCCTTACACCTGGCGCGTCGGGGTTGACATGGTCAGCGCAACCGGCACATGAAGAGTTCAAGTGACGCCGTGGTACTGCTATGAACTGTTCACCAGATGTAACCTTCATGAAAAGTACTAATTTAGATTTCAATAGGCCTCTATAATTTACATCTTATTTACCTTTCATATTGAATTTTAAACGAAATGAAACGCTTTATTTAAAACCACATTAGTATGTAAAAAAGGACATTTTTTTAACTACTTTGTTTGAAGTTACTCCATAGGGGACAGAGAAAAAAAAAGGCAGGCGCAGTGGTGGCAAAATGGCCTCCCCATCAGCACAGCAGCGATTACAATTACCTAACCTCATTAAATTATGAAATAACATACCTACGCAAAGAAAACTCCCACCATTTAATAAATATTCAAAGAATCTCATCTCAATTTATAGTAGGAGAGCCCAAGGGGGGGATTTTTGAGGTTACTCGAGCGAGTCAGAAAATAATATGAGGAGAAACCTTGTACCCTGTAATGTATCATTTATGAACACTTAATATAGCGAGGTAAATTATGTTCGTGATTAGAGACTACCCCATAAGTGCAAACGCCAATTACTGATAACACCATCTAGAGCACCACCCGTGAGTCACACACGCGTGATCTTATAACTTCATGTCATCCACAACATCGCATTTTTCTAGGTCTAGACTATCGATAGAGCAGACCAGATCTGATTCAGTCATTCCCTCACTAAATAAACGTTGCTTTGGATGTTATAAAATCTTTGTCAAAAAACTCGAAAATCACCGAAAGTTGCTCGATAAATTAAAAAAAAATCATTGGAAGTGGCAACTCCATGAAAAAGTTTTTTTTTATGTTACAGGAAGTAAGCGGGGCATAAAGTTTACCCGACGTTAAGTGACAGACCACAGCCGAAGGACATCTACAACACTAAAGTGTTGCAGATGCCTTGCAGGTTTGAAGATAAGAGTGGGGATAAGGAGAGGGAATTTGGGAGTGGAGTACTCCTGGAATGGGATGGAAAAACAGGCCTCCGGACTCCCGCTCACCGTAGGAAACACTGTGCAATACTAAATCACACCGATCTTCTGCTGGGGGGTTTGGCAAAGACTGTGAGCTTGGCCCAATAGTGCAATACCCAGCTCACAGTTTTGTATTGTTATCGATGTTATACAGCAGAATTATCCTATGTTACCTCTTACAACACCCAAGGATAAAATTGGGGTGGCGACACACGTATTCCAACTTCCTCCACTTTTCGTGACATACATTTTCCTTACACTTGTTAATAAATAAAAGTGCCTAAACTCGCATTTTGAATAATAAACCATTAAGTTTTCAGACAACTTATGACCCTGTGGATCAAGCCTGTGTGAAACTACTCAATATAATCTACCATAGTAATTAGCCTAAACTATAAGATTTGGCTTTGGGGTACTCAACCTACTTACAATTGTAACAAACATTCATATCAAAAGGAAGGTAATTGAGAAACAATTATGAAAACCCAGTGAGAGCATTTCAATTAATAACTGAAAACATTATCCCAAGAATTTCACGCGTCATAATAAGAACAATGTAAACACACAATTCCTTAACAGTTATGGCAATTATGTATAATGAAATAATGCACACAATTTACTATGACGAATCAATGTTTACTGATACCAGCTGCAGGCATGACAAATTTAGTTTGAAGATTTCATTAAATCGAAATAATTGAATTGTTAAAAAAAAACTTGTTAAATTCTCTATTTGATTGTTAAAAAAATTCTAATCCACATAAAAACTACTGTATTGAGAGTCATAAAACTCAACATCAGAATAACCCATATTTCACATGATGGGATTGTATATCTTAATATTACACCGTAAAACCCTAATGTCAACATAAGGATTTTAAAATATGGATTTTGAAGTAGTCTTTACTTATTCAACTACTTGCTGAAAAGCATTTCCGGGATATTAACTTTTTGATATCCTTTTCAGGTTTCAAACTATCCTGGTACAAAATTTGATCCAAATCAGTTCGGTGAGTTAGACATAAATAAAAGAAAGAAACATTATAATATTAGCGGGGATTGCCACAATATATTGACTTCAATTGGTCATAATAATTAAAACTATATGATTCTGATAACCTTGACACAGAGCCATATTGACATTATTACGACACTGCACACTTGATCCCATGTGGTATCTGTGTGCCCTGGAGTACTTATGAATCACAGATTCAGGGGTTTATAATGTTCAAGATTCTAATACACTAGTTGACTCATGTCTAATTTCCCATAGTAAATTAATATTTCCTACAGTTTTTAGGTTTAAAAAAAATATTTAAATTTTTATCATAAGATTATTTAAAAAGTTCATATCAAAAACATGTATTTTTATTTTTTATCATTAAACTTGGAACATCTAACACGGTATCAGCCATAATATGACCTCTAAATAATTGTAAATTTACTGGCTGTGAAACCTGAGTGGTATAAAGAGGTGGATTTTTTAGTAGATTTCAAAAAAATAAAATTCCAAAATGAATATTAAGGTGATTTTGACGAAACTAAAAATATACCAATGTACCAATGATTTTTTTATTTTAACGAGCTAGGAATCAACCTGTCGATTTTGCAAAAAAAACAATAACATTTTTTAATATTTCAACATAACTAATAATGCAATATATTTCTTGCACAGAATGTGTGGAGTTAGACAGGGTGCTAAGATGGAGACTAATGATGATGATGTAGATCAAATATTATTTATTTAAGATCAAATAAAAAAAAGAGTGCACTAGCCTATTGTTTGCAAGAATAAGCAACTCATTATTTTTTAGTCTATTTCAATAATATGTATATACTAGATTTTTATTTTTATTTTACTTTTAAACTATGAAGACTATGTTCTGATAATGCAACCAATGATGAACCATAAGCAAAGAGAACTATTAAAATCTTTACTATAATAGGAACTAATAATTTTTCATTAAAATAATATTATTATATAACATCCCCAAATTTTTCATGAGCCTGTATCATACGCATAATCATCAAAAACACACAAAATCAAATCTGCTATATTTTTTAAATTTAAAAAATACGAACCCCTCCAGTCTGTTCTTCATTATCCAGATGTATAGGTTCATGGATGGGGAGTTCTGTTGTGTCCGTTTCATCCACATTTATCTCATCATGAACTGTGGTCACAACTACATCCTGCACTTCTTGACATTGAGGCTGGTTTTGAACGGATATTCCATCTTCTGGAAGATCTACAATATCCGCTGTGCATTTGACCACTTTCCTTCCATATAGGTGCTCCTCATCACCTCCATGAAGTTGAACCTCAATATGTATTACATCACTGTTTGGATCCTAGTATGGAAGATATTTTATTAAGCATGTATTTCAGAGTTACAATACATATTCAAAAATTTCATACAATAAGAGTGAACAACCCATTGTGATACAGTGATATTAAAATTGTTTTAGAGGTATAACTGGAAAACTTAAATAAATAAATAAACAGGCTCTTTTTTATACATCAATGATTTTTTTTTATCAGGGTTCCTAACTATTTATACTAAATTAATAATACATAAACTTTATAAATCAATTAACTGTATTAAATATTAATTTAAAAAAATTATCTGAGGTAAATGGTCCATTTCAAGTTAACTGCAGTAATTATTAATCTAAAATATATTAGTTTTCTTAACATATTGTTAAAGTAATAGCAGTAGATAAAAAAAAATTGAAATAATTTAATCATATGATAAATATGTTAATTTATTCTAAACTCAAACAGAATTGCAAGAATGATATGTTTTATTTTTTTAATAATATAACACATTAGTAGTTATGGTACTATGTACTGTATAATAT
>LQNK01000378.1:64317-85238 GCA_001586405.1 Phoebis sennae | reverse complement strand
GTTGCAGGGCAACAGTCTGCACAACGCGAGCGCACCACGAGTGCTCGCGTACGGTGCGCTGATTACACTAAAGAACCACCGCACTGGTGGGGGGTACCTCCACTCGCATCATCACCTGTATCCACAAGGAGCTGGCGCTAAGCAACAACAGGTAATATTTTGCACAGGTGCTATTTGCACGAAATCCCTAATTCGTTAAGGTCATGTAAGGTTTAAAATATTTTTATATAATATTAACATATATATACTAATGTGTGTGGTTTCGTATTCAGGCACATAAATAAACGTTTATACTAAAGAAACGGTAATAAAAACTCTCAAATTTAATTTCTAACACTACTTAAAAATATAAATATTCGATAAAATTTTGTATTTGTTGTCTAAAAAAAATAATTGTTCCATAGATAACAACGTACACGCATAAAGACGACAATAACAAGTGGCTTATTAAACCGTACAACCGCGAAGAAGTGGAGGGCGTGGTTACCGTCCGTAGTGGGGATCTGGTGCGACTGACGCACGGTGCAACCGCGCGCAATCTGCACTCGCACCGCGAACGGGCGCCGCTGACCGCCAAGTTCATGCAGGTCACGGGTTACGGGGAGGTTAGTACACACACACAAACACATATAACTATATACGTAGACGCACGCGCTCTTACACATAACTATACACGTAGACGCACGCACGTACGCACGCACACACACACACACACATACACACACATACACACACACACACACGCACACACATACACATACATACACACTCACGAATACAGTTTGGTTCTGTTCGTATCACACTTTATTTCCTCGATTAAAGTTTTTTTTCTTTTAGGATGGCATTGGAGACGCGAATGACGTGTGGAAAGTAGTAGTATCAGGTGGAAAAGATGGCGACGAAATACAAACAGTGAGGAGTAAACTTGTGTTCATTCACTATTTGCAGGTATGCAACTCTTTGCTTTGTAAAACATTAATTTATGAAAACTATCATTAAAAATTGTCATATTTAATTTCAGTCGTGTGTACTAACAACAACAGGCAAACAGCTGCCAAAATGGGGTTTCGAGCAACAAGAGGTGGCCTGCAACCCCAACCTGCGCGACAAGAATGCGCTGTGGAATGTGGAGGATAACATCTTTGATGGATGTGAGTACCATCTATACTAATATTATTTTTGTTTGTTTGTTTGTTCAAATTGAATAGGCTTCAGAACTACTCGACCGATTTGAATGAAATTTTGCAAAGATATTGTTTGAAATTCGAGTATATATGTACATATATGAAACTGCAGAGCTGAGCTAGTTCATTGTATAAATATTTAATAACATTCAATATTTTTGTTTAATTAAAGTATGTCTTGAAATTATTGAAATACAAGAGGAATACAGTTTATATTTACCAAATGTTTTTAGATTTAAAAAATTAAGAACAAATCAATAAAAATATTTTAAAAAGAGGGCTATTTAATTTAAAAAAAAAAACACTAATTAAGTATCATCTTTTCAGTACCAAAAGTGAGTTTCGAGGCGTACGCGTCAGGCTTCTTGGAGCGGCTGGTGGAGTCGCACGCGGTGATGTTCCAGGGCAACGCGGGGCTCAAGCCCAAGGAGGGCGAAGTCACCTCGCAGCCCTGGCAGTGGCCCATCAACTATAGGGTGAGAAAAACAATGGGGTCAAGCTGTGTCTATGACACGGCTGTATGTTGTAGGTTCATGTATACGTAGCGTACGCAACAAAATGAAGTGCAATTTGCGACGCTTCCCTCTCCACCGTGCACGGTGCGTCAAACTTCTCATGTATCGTAATAAAATGTCTGAACCTTTTGCTATCCAGTGGTATAATTTAATTTTGGATGAATTGGATGTATTCGGAGTTATAATGCCAAACTGTATCGCCTGCTTTTGTTATAAGTAGGTTTTTTTGGATTGCCTCTGTATGACAGCAATTTTAAATATGTATTCACGTCAAGACTTATATATGTTTATTCAGTTCTCTTATTGCTACAACGATGTAGCAATAAAGAAACTAAAGAATGAAGTTCTAAAACGCATTCGTCTCTTCATATCTAAAATTATGTGTTATATGTGTACCAACACAAATATGAAGTTTATTACAACATGTGTAAATTTAATAGTATTATTATACATCTTTATTTTCTTTACTCTTTATTTCTACACATCATGAGATTCAAAGTTTACAATCTTGCATTAAAATAATATATCCTACTATTTCATCACCAGGGACAATATTTCTCCGGCAGCGCATACAGAATCTATTTACTGGGCAATCCAGTGATCTGGTGGGCGAATCTAGCCTTCCTGGCGTTGTTCTTTGTTATTTACGTCGTCAACTCAATCAGGGAAAAGAGGGCACAGGCTTTTGGGAGAACCATACAAGGTTAGTCAAATCTCTTAAAAAAATAAACAATAATTTTTAAATATTATATGTGAATATATAAGAAACTAAAGTATATAAAAAAATAAACAGTCAAATTTATGGTTCATTTTAAATCCAATCTTTGGGTACAAATAAGGTACTCTAGTCTATGACATTGCCTCTTTTTAGATTCATATATTTAGTATAATATTTCATTTATTATATTTTTTAAAACACAATAAAATATACTAGTAAATATTTCTTAAACTTTATAATATAAATGCCATTGCATGTAACTCAGTAGAAACAAATCAGTTAGCTAGAATACCACAGCACTTAAATTGCTAATTAGAGTTTGACGGTTATGATATAATAGTCATGTGTACATTTTTAATAATAAATTGGTTCATTTGTTTTCAGCTGATGAAACGAGTTCGCTTCTGAACGGTGCAGGCTGGAGTTTCGTCGGTTGGGCGCTGCACTATGTCCCCTTCTGGGCCATGGGACGAGTGTTGTACTTCCATCATTACTTCCCCGCACTTATCTTCAGTTCTATGCTCACAGGTAAATGAGATGTTTTGTTTATAGAACAAATGATATGGTTTTTTACCTGACAGCGATAGAATGAGGGTAATGTTTTTCGAGTGTATGTTATTTTTAGTTCTAATTGATGAATCTATTACAATTAATTCTGAGAGAACTACCAGTATAGTACTTACAACACTGGATTATTGACAGAAAATTATATTGATATCAGAAGATAAGGGAAGATATTAATATCAGTTTCGTCTCAATTTTATATCATTTCAAATGTTAATACCTTTAATCTAAAAGATATTTCAATATATTTGTTTCATCTTTGTCACCAATTGTTAACATAAATGATATATGGTAAATAAATCAATAATTTTTCTGCAGGTATCCTCACAGAATACCTCCTACGCAGCATCCAAAGCTACCTTCACCCTGACACAGGCAAAACGCTGTACCACACAGCCATGGGCGTGATCCTCTCCATCACGGTGTACAGCTTCCACCTGTTCTCTCCCCTCGCGTACGGAATGACAGGTCCACATTCCAGTGAACCCAACTCCACTATGAGCGGTCTGAAGTGGCTGGACACGTGGGAATTTTAATACTAAATAATGATCTAAAGTCTAAACCTATAAAATCACATGCCTAAGCAGGCTACTATAATATATAAATATGATAATTGTATAAATTAATTACTGATTTAAGAAAAAGACAGCAAAAAAAGACACAAAATGAGTATCACACCTAATAAGTAGGAATAAATTATATAATTATTATAAACCTTCGTAAGTCTAAGGCCTGACAAAACTAAGAGCGCCTTGTAAGTTTTCATAATTGACTGCTAATAAAGATAAAAAATTAGGGTATAATTATTTATATAAATAGATAAAATAATGCATACAAAATTGGTGTGTAAATTTCTCACATACATTACATATTCTAATATAGATAGGATACTGACAATTAATAGCAGTGATGAGTATGATCAATTTATTAAGTTTATAACGGGCACTATGACTATGTATATGGAAAGTAACAAATTAAATAGTATTGTTTTAGTAAAAAGTATGAGTAAAAGAAAGTTATTTGTACTTTTATTCATAAAAAGACTATTTTAAATGAAACATGGTGCTTATAGATATTTTTATAAATGCGAATTTGTCTTGTACTATGTACATAAATTAAATTTCTATTTACTGTAAATATAGTCAATGTAGAAGTTTTATATTCTATTCCGTCCAATATTTTAAATGTGAATTTCATATACTTAGATAGATAAAAGTTTAAAGTTAAAAAAAAGTTAAAGTATTTATATGGATAAATTATTATTATTTATGTACTTAATAAGAATTTAATAAACTCTTTCAAATAAGTTTGTTTTATTTGTATCTGTCTTGGAACACCCATAGAGAAATTTTATTTCAACAAGAAGGAAGTCTGCAAACATCATGCACTGTGATTCGTATGATGACGGGGTGCCCGAAAGCCTGTTTTTTCATCCCATTCCTCTTCCATCCTTCTAAAATCCTCCAATTACCCATCATTAACCCTCTCCCCTACCTTCAAGTCACTTAACATCAGGTGAAGTGCTTGCCCGCTGTTTCATAAAAATAAATATTATTACTGGCTTATTAATGAAAAAGGCAAAATGTTTGAACTGAGAGAAAGGGGGGTATTTGATATTTTTCCTTTTATTAGGAATATTTAAAATTTTGAAAACTGGTAGAGCTCATTCAATTAGATTTGTACATACTTCGTAAAAAAATTATGAAATTCGATATATAATAACATCTTAATAGTATGCAGATAACACATAACTTTAATATAATTTTATATTAATTTTTCAATACTATTTGCTCTACTGTTTAATTTTTAATTGCTTCTTCTTTCCTAATTTGCTTTACCAGATAGAATCGACAATAATTTCATGTATATAATATATATAATTTAACGAATTTCCATAACATTATTAATTTATATAAATATTTATTACGTTTTTAGGCTGACGGTACATGTCAAATCGGCCGCCATTTCTAAACATACGAGTTATAAGAGAATTTTGTTTCCTGTGATATATTGTTTCATATTATATAGGTAAACGATACCATATTATTAACTTACTGTGCATATATAAAAATAGAAAATTTTTAAATGTTATAAATTCAATAACCAATATTGGTTGGAGACAAAAAGTATAAGTCGAAGATTCTAGACGAATATAATATTCCATTTTGTCTATGGCATAACATAACTTTAATGTACTATAAGAAATACGAAATAATTTTATAGAAATTATAAAAGTCAAAAATTTTAGTTTGATTTATTTTTTCGGTACCGATGAATAATATTATTTATTATCTATACTCTATGGATATTTTCAAACTGGCCACCAAAGATAAATTTTTTGACGTAAAAAAAATATAATTACAAATGGCGTTTACGTAGAACAGACAGATGTATTCACGGCCACGATGGGCGATGATTCTTTGATATTACGAGAAGATGGCTATATTCGCATGACTTTTCCAGTTGCTTCACTAACGTATCACAGCAACTTAAATATAATTTTGGTGAGAACTGATGTGGGTGGTGTACACGTTTTGGATGTTAATTCTGGTGTGATACTTCAGAGCTCCCACCTTTCAGCGGGTAAGTAAAGAATTTGCGTTTGTAATAAAACATTTGGCATCATTCGCGTTCTATTAAATTACCGGTGCTTTAGATTTTCGTTTACAATTTGCAAATGCTCCTCATAGAATATATCATGCCCTACATTGTCTCAATTTGACAGTTCTCAGTAAACAATTCCGATACAATCGTATCAAAATTTATAGGTACCGGCTGTACTACTAGAGCTTTGCTTGTTGTTTTTGTAGATGACCATGGCACGTTGGGTGTTGAGTATGCGTCGGGCGCTGACCGAGTGTTCGTATGGGACAACAGCGGGATAGGCGCCCGGACTGACTACAATGGAGTACTGCTACTGCACACGGCCCTGCAGCGGCCTTTACCCATCTCACAGCCAGACAGTCCAATCAGAATTGAACTTGTTCTCTCTGAGGTTTGTTATTTGCTTAAATTAATTTTATAGATATTACACAATATAATTGTGTAATATTCTTATTGTAAAGTTGGATTTTAAGTAGTTATATTTACTATAAATATGATAATTGATTAGGTCATACCATAGATTTAAGTAGTGCATTTTATGCATTCATTTTTGTTAAGTGATACAGTGATATACAGTTGAGTAATGTATGTATCTATTTAATGATAAAGAAACTTAAGTATACCATTTGATGTCCATGCAACTGTCTTTAATAAATAATATATATGCCCTTATTCCATGCTGTGCACCTATTTCGCCTTTTCATTATTTTGAAGAAGATTTAGAATTGATTGCTTATTAGGAAAAAAACTGCACCTTTTATGCATAAGTCTATATCTGTATTTATAAATGTTTTAAAACTGTAATTTCAAACATGATGTATTGAATATAGAGTTATCTACATACTTGACACACAAATGTTTCATCAACAAGTTATTAATATTTGACTTTAAAACATTCCTAATATGTTAAATATTCTTCTTGTATCCTATATATTAAATGCAATAAAGAATTTTTCATTCATTCAATAGTCATTAAATATATGATGTTTTTATAAACAACAATTTTAAATTATTATATTTCTTTCTGCAACACCAATAACATTTTTGGTAAGCAAGCATAAATGGAAAACAATAGGTGTGATTCTCCATGATAAATAATTGATTAATTTTACATTCAAAGTAGGTTATAGAGTATTAAAACTCAAATTCTAATGATTAGTGATAATATTTGCAATTTTTTTTAAGTTATACAAAATATGTAGGTTTTTGTGGACTTTATATGTTATTTAAAAATGTAGTAATAAAAAAAAAGAGATTGAATGTAATTGCACTATAAACATTTGTAATTGCAAACAGTCATAACTATATTCTGTTATTTCTGAATTAAAAGGAGAATAATCTTGAATCTTTGCAAATATTTAGTTGAAAGTATAGAGATATGTATAGGCATTTATCAAAAAAGAGCACCATTCCCAGTGATTTATGTCCTCATATGCATTTGTCACATAAGTCCCCGAGCTATGATTAAATGCTAGTACTTATATCAAAATTTGTGTATCTGCTTTTTTTCCTATCATAAGCTTTCTAATAAGATTATAATAATGTATTTCTATTTTTTCTGATTATTTTTAAAAAAGTACAAGCGCTTGACAAGGGGGCATCCATATATTATGTGGGGTGTTTTTTTTTTAATCTCATGTAATTAATGGTCCAAGCAATGAACATTTTAGAAATAATGAAATTTAGAAGTATTATCAAAATTATTACAATATTTATATCAAATGAAAATTTTTCTTAAGTGTTGACACATAAGTTTGTATATCAATTTGTTTTAGTTCTCATTTCAGTTAAAATTCTTATTTTTAATTTATATCATTTAACATATTAGATAGAGTAAATTATTAATTGCTTAATTGTAAATTATATGTGTGATTTTATTTTGTAAACCGAAATGTTATTTTAATTAATTTGATTATGTGAGTCCCACCTAAGCGTATTGCATTAGTAAAAAACAAAATTGAAAAATTTTTGCTTGATGGAATGTATTGTCTCTTCTTAGAAATGCATATAAAATAATTTAATAAATAGTGAAAAAAGTTTAAATAATGTCTTTTAATAATATTGCACTGTTATTTATTTTTTATTTATCTTAGGCTGTGCTGCTGTATCAATGTGTGCAGAGCCTTGATGCCCACTCCATCGAGGGTTTGCCAGACTTCATCAATGACCTGCAGAGGGCCATTGATATGGAGCCTGTCAGAAAAGGTGTCAAAGCTCAAAAGGTTTGTCTAAATTACAATAAAGGATTTTTATTCTGGTTCAAGTTTGCATTTTTACCAATTGTTATTTAGGTTCACATATCCTGGTATTGTTCTGTAAATATCACTTACTACCTATTGTTCAAATGAGATAGAGCTTTGTATAGATATGTAGTTTGTATAACAATGGAAAATTATGAAATAATTTTTTCAAATGAAATTATCTTATTTAATTTGCTGTTCCTTTATACTTTTCAGTGGAGCACAGTAACAATATCACTGCCACAATCAACTCTGAGACTTGTTATGATTGGTATTGTGCAAGAGTTGAAAGGACAGAACAGGAGGATACCAGCGCTTGCAATAGCATCAGCGGTTGGACAAAGGGCAAACGAACTTATGCCCTGTAACAGAGATGACGAGTCCAGAGGCTTGATGTACTCTGAGGCGGAGAGGAAAGAGACATTCAAACGATGGCCACATATGGACTACAAGTAAGATTTTGTTAACTGTTAAATTTTTTTTCTTCTATTAACCAACTTATTTGGTGATAATTTCATATATCCGTTAGTTCAAAAATATCTTTACTATACTAAAATTAAGTTAAATAGCTTATTTTTTCCTGTATATTAATTAATTAAATCTTAACCAAAATTTACATTTCAGTATTGCAGCAAACAATCTGTTTTTTATTATATTTTATTTTTGTCATATGTGTGTTATGTTGTTGTATATACATTTGATGTGAATAAATATGTCAAAAGTGGTAATTAAAACATGTTGATCCACCAGATGGGCGCTGCCGGCGCGGATGGCACAGGCGGGTTTCTACCACCAGCCGTCCCCGAGCGGGGACGACCGCGCCATGTGCTTCACGTGCATGGTGTGCCTGGTCTGCTGGGAGAAGTCCGACGAGCCCTGGGTGGAGCACGAGCGGCATTCGCCCAACTGCCCTTTCGTGAGGGGCGAGTACACACATAATGTTCCTATATCGGTGAGATTTTTAGTCTTATACACATTGTCTTCGCAATAATTAATTAACTTAAATCATTTATTAGTCTTGCAAAGATACAATGTAAACAAATACTATTTAAAAAAATATACTTTGGCTCAGATCAGAAGTTGTCGCATTCATTTGTTTCATTTATAAAACCTAAGATGCGGTTTTCATTGAATGTAAAGTTCAATATCATAAGATTTACTTGGACGAAATTTATGTTTTTATTTCTGGTGTTTTAAAGTTGAAATCAAAAAATCTGTCTATCAAGTTAAGCTATCAGCATAGTACAAATTAAACATTTTTTAGGTAACCAATGCCACTGCTTGTGCAGTGCCATGCTCAAATGTGAGGGTGGTATCTAAAGGTAACACCGGAGATCTTATAGCAACAGGTTCCACAGAAGGCAAGGTCAATATTTGGAAGTTTGATTGTGGCCTCAAATTAGTGAAATTCTTACATCTTTCACCATATGATTCCATCTTTAGTGGTATCCTCACAACTGACAGTCACAAGGTCTGGTCAGCAAGTTTAGAAAAAGATTCATGTGAGTACTTGAAATTATACTTATACATTTTAATTTTAATTTTTATTATGTTTTATTTAACAATTGTAATTTATAATTTTAGCCACATATGGAATTGAACTTACTGCCATGACCTTCATTGGAATGGCATCACAGCAAGAGACATATCCTCAAGCACAAAACAATGAAAATGTAGAAAAAGAAACAAACACAGTTAAAGCTAAACCATCCCTCATATGCGCCGTAGTAATCACTAGAACTGTATCCATACCTACAAACCAACCAATTCAGGAAGACTCAAGCAAAGCTCTTTTTGATGCTGGCGACCCAGAGAAATCAAAAGAAACCATTCAAGCTATGAATGATCAGAATGAAGCTAAGAATAATTTAGCATCCACAAACAAAATGCTGTTTTTACTGACATATGATATACATAATTCCATGGCGGGGTCAATGACCACAGTGATACACACATCCAACAGCAGCAGTCACTCCAAGCCAGGCGGCAGTAAAAAAGTTTGTACCGTTCAAAGGACAGATGACGCAAATATATATGACGACATTTACTTTCAATATTCAGACGAGGACACAGAGCTTCCACAGTGCACAAACTTATTAGATGAACAAATTAGTAACGTTTTTAATTTAGATGCATCATCTAGTAAAGAGGACTGCAAAATTTGGGGACCAAAAAAGACTATTTTCAATAAACATTTCAAAGTACTGCCCCCACCCCCTCCCCCTCCCACTGCTCTGCTTCCGGAGCTGCCGGAGTCTGAACAAGGCATTATGTTAGATTTCGTTGGCAAAATTTCACAGCTGAAGAGTTGGAAAAGTGGCAATTTAGATTCCGTCATAACCAAACTCGTCGACCAGACGGACGCAGTGCAAGGGGATCCCGTTACGCATTACCTCAATATGACCGGTCAAGGACCTTTAGAAATATCAGATCTTAAATGGTATGAGGGAGTCGATAATACAGAAAAGGTAAAACTACCGACGGCCACAAAAAGTAAGGCTGGCACACAAACAGTTCTGAGTATTAATCCAAATGATGGCTTCGATAGTGATCCGCCACCCGAAGAAGCCGTGTCGCAAGGCATAGCGATTCAATGTCTCAGTCTTCCAGCCAAATTGAACTTAAGCGACGACGCTAAAGTGACCCATCTTCTGCCAGCCGAAGATAAAGAACATTTGTTGGTCGTTATATCTTCGATTGAACCAAACAAAGTTAAAATAGAAGAAGATATGGATGCGGACGGTGACGTAAAAATGGAAGTAGACGAAGTCTCTGACCAACCCGATAAGACTGACGATAATGACACTAAAGCATATTTTCTTTACTATAAAATTAACAATAAAACTTCTATTTACACTTTAGAAGATAATCCCGTTTCAATAAAAGAGCTGCCGTACAATGAGAGTCCTGTAGATTTATGTTTATTGCCGGTAGATAAAAGTGATCAATATTCATTCGCTTCGGTGGGCCTCGACGGCCATCTGAGATTATATTCTCTTCCCGATTTTCATTTGCTTTCTAAAAAGCAAGTACCTAAAGGACGATTCACGTCCGTAGCTTACTGTGCTTCTGTCGAGCGCTTGAGCGTTTCTACTAAACACGGAATGATATATTTCTACGCGCTTAACAACGGCGAGAAAGACGCGTCCGGCGAGACAAATGAAGATGAGTTTGCTAATATTGATTTTGACATGTTACAAAGAGCACCAAAGGATGACGTCTCCGGCTCATCAACACCAGTAATGTTAGCCAACAAATCGGATCTAGATCTAGCCGATCTTAATTCTTTAATGTCGCTCACGGGATCACACTGTCCTAATCCTACAGTCCCGTATAGCGCCGTGGTTCCCGGCTTTTGGTGCGAGTTGTCCCCAGCTCAACGATCCAGATCGGATCATCAGAATAACCGGTCCTGGAGACTTCAGAACACTTCGTCGACGTGGGATGAACACGTCCTTGAACTGACACTACCATACAATGTTTCGCTGGCTCACATAGAGTTTGGCTTTACATTGCATTCGGCGAATTCTGTCAATTTGCCCATAATACAAGTGACGCTGTTGAAACAAAACTTACACGGCATAGGGTATAACAAAGACGCTAGTTATGGTTTGAGATCGGAATCTCCGGTCCATTTCTCGGTGATAGATGCCGATGTGTCTAATCTCGAAAATCCCGTCAATAGTGAAGAGTACTTACAAGCTCATAATGCGGAAATACTGGCGGGGCCATTGTTACTATCATCTGGGTTGGATATGACCCAACAATCTGGCACCTTGATTCTAACCAGTCCGAGGCTATATCGCGCTAGAGGAAGAACATTTTTAATTCATATCAAAACGCTATTCGATCCCGCTAAAGATATGAACAAGGGCCCGATAAAATCTGGAGAAAGCAGTTCGAAGAAATCGAGCTTCATAGGATGCGACTGGTTGCACCAGATATCAATTACGGTTCGATCGACACCTCACACCGAGGTTCCATTGGAAAGACAGCAGAGAATAACAATGTTGGAATCCAACAGCTTTTTGAACACACTTTGCGAAATAGCGGTGAGCAAGGATTCGACAGAGAAGCGAAAACTCGCTCTCGATATTATGAGCTGGATAATATCGATTCGTCTGCAGCGCATGCGCCTGGCTAAAAACGAAAAGAGTAAAGACAAGGAATCGCCGAGTCCGGTGGAGACGCAACAGTTGGAGTGCATCGCGGTTATCGAGAAGCATACCGATGCGTTGTTGAAGAAGTGCATCTTATGCGCTAACCGAAGCATCGCTAAGAAGTGTGTCAAGATCATCCTCATCACCACCGAGTAAGTATTCTACCAGAGTAATGCACTTTTTTGTTTTTCGATGTGTGTTTAATGTGTTTAATTTTCAGGGGAGTGAAACAATTACCTCGGCCGTGGAAGTGTACCTTCGAGAATTCGCTGACGAACAGCGTGATCGCGTGTATACCGCTAGTGGGCGCGTGCGAATCGCCGGGTGCACTCAAATGGCTGATGGCGTTAGCACAACACGGCACATCGCGAGCCTCTGCACCAGAATTGGTTGCGCGATGTCTCACCTTGCTGGAGAAAGCTGCCCGGTGTTTGCGAGAACGCAGCAATCCATACCACCAGCTGTTGCGCTCCAGGTAAATGGTTTAGTCAGTTTAACTATTTTCAGTTTGAAATTAAATTTTTTTTTATTTTATTTTTATTTTATGTTAGTATTCCGAGATCTATTTAACCATGTAATCATTTATATTAACTTTGTCTTATTGTAGTATTGGCATAGTACACATTTGAGTGTTGTAGTCCGTCTAATACAGCCAAAAGCCCAAGAAAATGTACAATTACTATGAATAAAATTAATGTACAATTATAATGTGAGAATTGAACCTGCCCAATGCGTGCAGCCCAATGAATTTGAAAATAATGGAATAGTAAATGAAATTTTAAAATTTCGATAATATGACGTGTCGTTGAGTCCATGAGTCAAGGTTTTATGGGACCTGGCTATATAACGTTTCTTTGGTGGCCCGCTGGTGTAACTGCCAAGTAAATGTCTCCAAGTAAATGTGAATATTATGTAAATAACTATTTTCATTTATTCAGGTTCGGTCTATACGGGCTAGCCCTAGAGCGCAGTATATTCTCAGTGGAGATCCCAGAGTTCGGTCGTTCGTCGTCGTTGCCGGTGACGTACGCGAGCGTGCTGGCCGGCGACGTGCAGCCGCCGCCCGCGCCCAAGCAGGAGTCGCAGCTGCGTGACTTGCTCAATATGAACCTTGATTCCAGTACGTATAATATAAAGCAATATCCTACTCTTAAGAATTAGAATTAGATTTCTTATCAAATTTTTATGATGGCAATGACTTTTTTGTGTTTAATTCTCAAATTTTCATAGGGTTTTTTCAATAGGATTTCTTTCGTTGTTAAAATTTGTCGAACTCTAATAAATTGTCGACATAATGCTGGGTGTTCTTTTCGCTGTTGTATTATTTAGCTCTTTACTATTAGTAAACATTTTATTCTTGCTAATTAAGCCTGTATGGTTTATAATTCATAGAAATTGAATGGCGTTTCTGTTTATTGCAGCTGAGATAAAGACCAGTTCGAACAACAGTCAGACACCAAACTGGTACGAGCTGGAGGGTGGTTTGGGCGCGTTGGCCGTGGTGGGCGAGTCCATGCCGCTGCACGTGAGCTGCCACGTGGCGTCCGACGGCACCAAGCTGGAGTCGGCCGCCACGTGCCACCCGCCGCCCGTCGTCAGCGCGCACACGGCCGACCCGCACCAGGTGAGACATTATATACTATGTATATTGTGAGAAAATGAGTCAAGGAAGAGAAATTGCGCAAGGGACCAGTCCAGAGACAGGATGACAGCTGGAGAAAAGGAAGAATCGGGAAATTGAGGAGCTGGTGCAGAGACGAACATAATGAGGAGGAGACCTGACACTGACACTGTGGAGGCAGACCTGCGCGAACTCTAATTGTTGACTGGTGCGAAGTGGCACAAGACCGGGACCGATGGCGTTCTTTTGTATCGGAGGCCAAGACTCACTTTGGGTAGCTGCGCCAGGGGAGTAAGTAAGAGACTGAGTAGGCGCGTGCTCATAAGGTATTAAGGACATTATGCGCGCCCGCGTATACCGCCTGAGCCGTGCGGCGTCACTTAGGATGCATGAATAGCAATGACTTCTTGTATTTAACAAATCACCTTGTTAATATTGTTATAACCATTAATATATTAACAATTTATGTTCAATAACCTTTAAACAGAATAAATAAACTAAAATTAGTACTTCAATTGGTGACTTACAGCATATTACGTGGTTTCAAGGTTCCCATTGTTCATTATAGGTAATTTATTGAAGTAGTATTAAATAATTGAATAAAGTATAGCAAGCTAGATGTATTTTAATTTTTTCAATTATTATTTTTTTGTTTCAAAATAAAAACTATCATTTTAGTTGTGGACCGTCGTAAAGGAAGGCCAAATGAAACAATCGTCCAAAGACGCCGATTCACCGGACGATGCGGACGGCTCAATGATGGACTGCGACCCGCAAGATAAACCGGAATTGGGCGAAGACAAATTATTCAAGGTAGGTTCTATACATTAAAAAGCTTCGATTTAGACGAAAATAAAAACTGCATCATCCGATTTAAAAAAATGTTGTACCGAAACAGTAATTGAACCTGAAAGTGTTTTAAAATACTCTATCATCATAATTTATAATTTTAGTTGTGTGTTTAATCTTAAGTTGGTATAGTAAGTGATGATTCTAGTCAAGGCACTATGATTGTAAAATTAAAAATGGTTTAACGAGCTGGCTGATTTGTTTTAATATCAAGGATGTATTTGTATGATGCCGTATTATAAATAAATCGTTTTTGCGGTCATGAGGACGCATATCTACGTACACACTTACGTGCTACTTATCACATCTTATCCTTACTTGTGACTTCATCATCATCATTAGTAGCCTTAAGTAGTCCACTGCTGGACGTAGGCCTCTCCCGTGGCACGCTACTGAGCCCGATCATCAGCTTGCCAATCGTTGCCAGCCACCTTGCGTAAATCATCACTCCATCGCGTCGCAGGGCGCCCCACACTCCGTTTGCCGAGCCAACTTGTGACTTGTTTGTGACTTCACATTGCATTAATTTCTTTTTCAACTTTTTTTTAATGCGAACTTTTTGTTTTGTCACAGGAGCAAGAGCAGTGCGGCATACCGTGGGCGGCGCTGGTGACGCGGCCGCCGCAGCACACGCTGGTGGTGGAGCGCATGCACTCGGGCGCGCGCCGCTACATCGTGCTCGACTTCGGGCACACTGTGCGCCTCACTGATGTGGTAAGTACTTACATGTGGTGCAATTATATAAGTAAAAACTTTATTGTCACAACAAGAAAGATTACATTTGTGCACTTATAAATTTGATAAATGTCTCTTGCGACAATAGGCTGATTGTAAGAAAACTATGGACTTATTCATGCGCTTCCGAGATAAACTATTACTATGTTGCTAAGTTATTTCGTAATAATAAAAAATGTCGACACCTCAATTCCTTCTATCAATTGAATACACTAATAAGCTTCCCATTGCCCACAGATAATACCATCATGCTCAGACTTGGTGACATTATGTATTGACATCTGGACGGTCGGCGAAGAGACGGACTGCGTGAAACTGGCGTTCGCTACGGACATAGCCACGAAACATCTAGTCTTGTCTGACATACAACCACCGCCGCTTTGCAGATATATGAAGGTAGAGGTTTTATTCAAATCCTTTAAAGATTGTGGAGGATTTTATTTATGCTAAAATGTACAGATTTTATACGAAAACTTCATATGTTGCTTATATGTGAAATATTAATTCATCAGTTTATTTATTCAATATAATCTTATGAAAAGTTTACACAAATAGTTTTAAAAATTCCTTTCAAAACGAACTTTAAAAATGTTTCATTTGAACAATATTTAAATTTATTAGGCGGGACATTTTATAGTTATATTATTCAAAACGTTCTATGATACATTAGTTTTCTATCCTTTTAGATAACAACCATAGGCCGCTACGGAATGTCTGCGATGAAATGCAAGATACCCCTGGGCTGGTTCTACGGCGAGATCGCCGAGATTGCGAACGTCACCGCGTCCATCAACGCGCTCAACGCTTTGCACCAAGACCTGAGCTGTCGATTCAGGTATAGATAAATTTATTAACGAAGACGCCCCTATATTTTTCTCAATCGTTGTCAGTATATGTATGCAAGCTATTGCGATCACAGTAAAATATTTCCAAATTCAAAAATTGGTGGAGCGCGTCGTCGTGGATGGCACTATCTATATTGCATTAACACAGCAATACTTATAAACATATACAAATGAATTAAACTGATCTTCTTTATTAATGTGACTGCTAACAAACACATCCTGCTGTAAATTTTGTGATGTCAAATGTACATATATCTAAAAAAGAGCTACTTACAGGATTAAAATGAAACTTTTCAATATAATGGCTTATACACCAGAATAACACATACGCTTTAATGACTATAATTCACTATTTACCTATTGACAATTTATATTGTTCTACTATTTCAGATTGGCAACTGGCAAACTTATAGATTTGATCAATCCATATCTGGAGTTATACAACGGGAACGCCGCTCACATGATGGCGTATCTGAACCAGGCGGAAACCGACGCGAAGGTGGTCCTCGCGTACCAGGAGTGCATAGAGCTGCAGCAGCAACTGCACAACTGCACCAACATACTGAAGCGCCTGCAGAATGTTCCGGACTGTAGCGAGAGAGTGCTCGAGGCCGTGGACTCTGGACATGCCACATCGGATGCCCTCCTAGATAGAGCCTCTACGGATAAGTTGAGAGTGATCACGGAGAACGTGGTCGATCTACTGCTGTACTTCTTGTTCCAAATGAATGATGTGGTGAGTTATAATTTAGTAAAAGTGAAGAGACCTCTTTAATTTACGCGGCGCTCAGATTGTTAGGTACTTTTCTATGATTGGAATATCGTTAATAGTTTCAGTTTAGCTTAGTATGTAAAACCTGGGAGAGCTGGGGTCATTACTTGCCGCTATTATCAATTTTGGAAGACAGACATACATGTGCATTGTGTAGATTTAAATCAAATCAAAATAATCTTAAATAATTTTTAAATTAAATAAAATATTATTAGCTTAATGTATGTATGTATTTGTTGCAGCAATACGGGCCGGTGAGCGCGGAGTGGTGCGGCGGCGTGGTGCCGCTGTCGTGGGAGCTGGGAGGTCGCGCGGGCGCCGCGGCCGCCACGCTGCTGGCGCGCCTGTGCGGCGCCGCGCGCTGGTGGGGCGCGCTGCTCGCAGACCGCCTTGCTACTGCCTTCGCGGCGCATGATGCGCCTCCACAACCGCTTGATAGGTGAGATCTCTCCCACTGCAGCATAAGATTGCTATGTTTTCACTGACGACGAGATTCATCAGAATGCTAAGAATATGTTCCCAGTCACGCAGAAGGCATGCGCTGCGCAAACAAATGTTTGATATGTTTGAACCCGTCGGATTGCGAGCGGGCGCACAAATGACATATAATGTTCATTAAAAATCTCTGTGCGATCTGTCTGCTCTTGTCGAATGCGCGTTGTTTAGGACGCCCTTAAAAACAAATCACGTGAAGTTTCGGGTGCTGCAGCTCCACTTTAATGCAAATTGTGCCCATTTATCTACACCTCCCTCACAGATGTATATAATTGAATAAAATTATGAACAATGAATGAGAAAGGATCTCGGCTGTATTTACGTCTTTTATGGTTATATTTTAATAATATTTTACCTCTACTTTCTGCTATCAGGTGCCTCATCTCCATCATGTACATGTCGCGCAAGAGCATGTACGCGCACTGCGGCAGCCGCGACAACGGTGGCGTGACGCAAGCTATGGCGGCGCGCACGCTAGAGCTGGTGCGCGGCGGGCCGGCGCCGCCAGCCCTCCTCGCGGCGATGTTGGCTGCGCTCGCGCATCTGCTAGATGCCGCCCTCGCTAGTAACACTCCGGCGAATTCACAGGCCAATGCGCATAACAGGTGCGATGTTATAGATTATAGAACGAAGTTTTGCTTCAGAAAATTTGTTTTATAAAGCTAATAGCTTAATTAATTAAATTAGTACTTAAGTTTTTTCAGATTTGAAAATTTTCGATTTAACTATCATTCATTTTCCTACATTACATTAGGTTCCGAAAATTATCATTTAGTTTATTTTTTCGATAAAGGTTGTAAATAAAAGAAAATGCTAGTCAATAGCTTATATAACTTCTTGTCTTTGATTAAATATATTTAATTGAATTTCTTTTAAAAAAAATCCATCTTTTTAGTAAACTTTACAATGTCGTCATTTACAGATGGGACTGGGTGACGGGCGGGCGCATCGGCGCGGGCGGCTCGGGCGAGGCTGCCGGGGCCCCGTCGCCGCGCGCCGCCGAGTGCAAGCTGCACCGCCGCAAGCTGCACAAGAAGCTGCTGCACCACATGCAGGACCTGGAGTCGCGCCGCGTCATACAGGTCGCGCTCGAGCAGCAGCAGGTGATAATCATGATCAAAACAAAAAATCGACCAACTATGACTCGAACTCGCGCACGAAGTTTTATCCACCTATGCTTGAATGCTGAAACAAAAAATAAATAAGAATAATAAATATAAAATATTAAAAAAACGTAACACATGAAAAAAGAACACTTTCCCATTGGCAGATATGAGTAAAGTCAAAGTCAAAGTCAAAACGTTTATTTTCCAAATTGGCCTCTTTCGAGGCACTTTTAGAACGTCATATACATGTACATAATATTATATATTTTTTTTACCCATGTTTGAATATTTTATTAACCCATGTTTCTCAAATTGTTACAATTGAAACAGAAAAATTTTTGTGTATCAATTATATCGATATTTGAATTCATATTGTTTGCAGCGCGCGCGTCTATCCCTGAAAGCACGCATGGCGCTCATGGGCAAAAGATCAAGCAGCACGAGCGGCGCCAGCAGCAGCACAGCGACCACGCCGCGGCCCGCGGACGACGTGCGCATCATCAGCCCGGCGCTCGCGTCTGCGCTTGCGCAAGCCCTGCTCACGCACATTCTCACTATCGATTCCACCCACGCGGCGGATCACTTGCTCCTGTGTGCCAAGGTAATAAAACGAAACTAATGCACACCCACATCAACGTGTCATGATTCTTTTGAAAAAAAAAACTTGTTAATAGCGTCACCTTGGCCGAAATCAGTCAGGTAGCTTTTTGTCCAATTGTATATTCCACATATGTTTTGTTGGTTCTTCGAGCTAGATTGACTTTTTGTTTTGCTTGCAGGTCGTCGGCCGTGTGTGTGCATTATGCGGAGGCTGCGGCTGGTGCGGCTGGGGCGAAGGCGGCGGTATCCTAGGGTTGGCCCGGCGAGCTGTCACCCTGCCCCCGTGGCCCAGACACGCCCTTACCGCTTTGCTGCAGGTTCGAATTTTAAAACAGTAAAGTCATCCCATTCTTTTCCCATCCTGTTCTATTCCTCTCCAAATATCCAATATTTTTCTCTTCCCCTTCCTTCAAGCCAGCAAGGCAACAGCTTCTCTTGTTGTAGATGTTTATAGGTTGTTCACTTAACATCAGGTGAATCCCATGTTCCGCTTGCCTGCTATAACTTGAAAAATATATAATACTTGCGTCCATAATATTGAACAATAGCAAAGAGTTCTATTCACACATAGTATAGAAGTTACTTATTTGATTGAAAGAAAACTGTTTGTATCATACATGAAATTCTGACCTAAGCTTGTATGCTGAATTTTTAATTTTAGATATGCACTTTGTTATGCACTTAGTTCTAAATTGTTTATATTATATTGTGTTTGTATCAATGGAATAATTATGAATGAGGCAATAAAAATAATTAATCAAATATGAATGCGAATATAACTATATAATAAATAAATGTAAATAACAGGATCTAGTGGAATTCGAGTGCGGTGAGACGAGCACGCCAGCGCCCGAGGAGTGGAGCGCGGCGAGCTCGTCGCGTGTCAACGCCACGCTCACTCACGAGCAACCCAACTTTGGCAAGGCGCCTATCAAAGGTATTACAAATAAATTGATTTAATGATAAGTGACACATTTATTTTTATTACAGCTTACATGATTTTAAAAATGACTTATTTGAACTTTCCGGCTTTTAGTTGAATTAACAAAGTATTTAAATGGCTTTTAATTTATATATATGAAGCTTATAGATCATGTAGTTTCTAAAAGATATCTTGGTCTGTATTTTATCATAAAACATGTTACATAAAAACCTGCTTACGAAAAAATGAGATTTGTCCGATATAAAAGTAAGATTGAAAATATTTTAAACTTAAATAAAATTAAGTCATTCCTGATAAACAAGACAATAATACAGATACTTATTTACAATTAAATCAGTTTAAAAGCATGGAGTTAATAAACATTACCTTTCAGATCTCAACTATTATATGGAGTACCAACTTAGTCAGCTAATTGAATCGGACGATTCGGAACCGGAAGAAAAACTAGAACAATACCTTTTGGATGCTGTGAAGAAAGAAACTAAAAATAAACAAGCCGTCGATTTAAATACAAGGTAATTAATAATCACTTGGAACTGATTTGAACTATAAGACATATTTAATTCAGAGGGTAGGATGGTATAATTTGTGTTATACATGACTTGGCTTGTTAAAGGAGCATTTACTAATAATAATATAACTTTTTGCAGACTGTGCGTGGGGGGTTGCTTTGTCGACTTAGCTTAATTGATTAGAAGAAAAAAGTCCTAATACTTAAACGACCGTAGGGTGTATAATACAGATTTCACGAAACACGGCAGACACGTTTTTTTGAAGTTTATGTCTATTATTATTCATGCATATCTTTATAAGTCGTAAGCTACTTGGGTAAAGACATATACCGGCGAAAGACATATTCAAATATGTCCTTCGACAAAAAAAAAACCGGGTTGTTTTATTATAATGTTTACTTAATTCCAGCAGCACCCTTTCTTCATGCGTTGACGCGCGTTTGGAGAGCGGGCCGGCC
>LQNK01000378.1:37066-50013 GCA_001586405.1 Phoebis sennae | reverse complement strand
GGCTGCCGCGCCCGCACGCCGCGCCCGTGCCGCCGCCCACTCATCACCACCACGCGCTCGAACTCGACTGGGTCAAACTGGACGATCCCTATGAGGTATGATAAATTTCAAGACATCAATGTGGAGACTTTTATGTATCAGTTTTATAGTTACACTGAGATTGGTCGAGATGAGTGATATAAATCGACTGTACACGAATGTTGAGCGTTCATTTTGAGGAAAAATCCGCAATAATAAAATGATTGTAGGAGGTGTTACAAATGGGTGTGACGTCAGCGGGGAACGCCAACACCGGTGGTGGGGGCGGCAGCACTGCAGAGGAGAGTGGCGCATGCGCCGGCGTGCCCGCACACGCGCTTGTAGCGCTGGCGTTGTTGCTGAAGCTGCCGGGCTACGCGCATGCACTGCTCGAGGAGGGCGAACGCGCCGTGCATCTGCTGCGGCTGCTGCTGGGCGTCGCACATGATGAGGACGGACGTGAGTACCAGAGTATTTAAGTTATAAAATAATTAATGGATCGCATCGCATGATTATCGCATGATTTGATCGGGAAATCGATTTTGTCGATTTTGTGCCGCCTAAAGAGCTATGCATTGACAAATTTGTAATTCTTTGTAATTTTCAACCATCCACACTGTAAATTGAGGCGCTTATATAACGTGTTTACTATTTTATATATACAAAAATATACTATATCGATATATTCAAGAGTGATGATGTACTGCTCAATGATTGGTTTATTACTATTTAATATACATTATAGTTTTGTCATGATTAAGTCAACACAAGGGTGCCTACACACTACAAATTATTGTACAATTCAGGCAGTACAAAGATTTTAAAACGTCGCATGTTTTCAGGTAGCATAGTGGTGAGCGGCAGCGGCGGCGGCGGCGGCACGTGGTCGCTGGGCACGCTGCCGTTCCGCGTGGTGGCGCGCCTGCTGGAGCGCGGAGCACGGGACGACTCCGGCCTGCCGCTGCGGCGCGCGCTGCTGCGGCTCGGCGCCGTGCGGNNNNCCTCGCCGTGTTCACGCACCACCGCCCCGCCTCGGTACGTATTCTGTGTGCACATGTAGCCTCTATAATATGAGGTTGTGTCGAACTAGTCTTTAATACTTTTACAAAACATGAAGGATGTACACGTAAAAAATTATATCACATGAAAGTCACGTAAACCTTATGGAATCTCTTCGATTTCTGTGATGTCAGTACATCACAATTAAACGCATCGCGCGAGCCTCCTCATACAGCGAGAACGACAAATATTAATTGCTCAGTCACATAACCGACGCAGATGTTTTACCAAATTCATAATTAGTCAAATTTTTGCATGCAAAGTTCCATTACTTTTATTTAAAAATACAATGAAGCGATGAATGAAATATTCCGTGTGCCAAATTACAAGACAGTTTTATTTTATTATTTACAGAACAACCAATCGTCAAACGGCAACGGCAAGGAGGACAAGGCTCAGCTGTACTGGGCGAAGGGCACGGGCTTCGGCACCGGCTCCACGCAGCAGTCGTGGAACGTGGAGCAGGCGCTCGTGCGGCAGCGCATTGAGGAGGAGCACGTCACTGTGCTACTGCAAGTAAGTTTTTAAAAATATTTTTTACATTAATAGCTTGAGAGAGGCTCTTTCAGAAACAAACGCAAACTACATGCTTACAATAAGTCTATTTTATCATCTTTTATACCAGTTAAAGATAGTGCAAAGCATTGTAATGATGGGTGCAATAAAACTAAAGCTTGTATTTTAAAAAGATTTATGTTGATTCCGTTGTCAGGAATTAATTTTGGAAATATCAAGTGAATTTTTTGACATGTTTGAATGCAGTTTCTTACTCAACACCATAAGATTTGTATTTTCTCTTTGGGTCTCATGTTGCACTGTTATTATACATTTGTGTTATTTTAAGTATAGAATATGTGTTTCGTTTAAGTTGTGCTGTAATGTTCACTTTAAAAATGTTTATTTCTAAAATGTATATTTCTTGTAGGTGCTAGCGTCGTACATGAACCCGGGCGAGAAGTGGCCGCCGGAGGAAGGGTCGCAGGAGGCGCAGGACGGCGAGGACACGGAGGACGGCGACACGCAGCACCTGCCGCCGGAGTTCATCGACCTCGTCGCGAACAGCTCGCTCGTGCCCGCCGTCTGCTCCTACCTCAGGAACGACTCCGGTATGTAAACATGACCTTAACCAAAAAGGTATGATAAATAAAAGATTTGTTTGCACATTTTGAAAATGGGTTTAGTATTTATGGCTTACTTCAGCAGATTTTATAAATATTTAAATGGATAGGTGTATTATATGAATAACACCTGTATTCTAAGAAGTTACCTTGATTTTACCCCCACTCAGGTTACGTCAAATATGGTATGACGAATTTCAATCGAAAATTCATAACCTAAAAATATAATATTTCAATAAATACATCGAACGAATGGAGGTCCTAAATTTTCTTCTCAGAAATTTTCATAACGTGAGTGGAGGTGAGTTCCGACTCAGAATGTAAATTTTCGTTGACAGGGGTCGAGTGAAGTCGAAGAATGCTCGAGGAACGTATTAGAATACGGGTGTAAGTGTCATACTTAGCCCTTACATTAAAGTGTAAGAATAAACGATTTGAATTTCGAATTTGGTTTGCAGTGTTGGACATGTCGCGTCACATCCCGCTGTACGTGTGCGTGCTGCGGGTGGCGCGCGCGGTGGCGTCGCTGCGGTGCCGGCGCCTCGCCCGCGCGCTGCGGCCGCTGCCCGCGCTGCTGGCCAGCATGAGCCGCACCACCAACTCATACGCCACCAAACTGAGGTACTGTTCCACCCTGTGTCACACCTAGCCACTGTGCGTGTGCGTGCTGCGGGTGGTACCTATTTTACTGACGTTGACGTTGCATCTACGACACTTCTTCAGTGGTAGTGCCCATAGGCCATGGTTAACTTAAGCAGGTGAACCACAGGCTCCATTACCTGCTATGTCAAAAAAAATCCTAAGAGATAGGTTTGTAGCGCAACGTTACTGCGGGTAAAGCATCATCATAATATGAATGCATCACTATTCAAATTTAATCGATTGCAGGAAATGGTATCACTTATATGAAAATTTTTTTTTTCATGTTATAGCAGGCAAGTGGGGCATGCGGTTCACCTGATGTTAAGCGACTGACCGCTGAACAACATGGAATTTTGGAATTTTCTTTATTAGTTTCGATATAGATAAATACATGATATCAGTATCTAAATATATTGTCCATTTGTTGCAGGATGAGCAAAAAGAATATATTCGGAAAGATGACATATAGCCAAAGATTTAGTACGTCAAGTAATTCAGAGCTGTCTGAAGAAGACGAAGGACTCGCGTCGCTCATAGCTGATATTCAGGTATACTAAAACTATACTATGCTTACTCAATAAAAAGTGTTGGATAGTACACTTATCATTTACATCGTGTCATTACTTCACTGCATGTATTAATGAGTTTTGTCGTATGGTACAGGCGACGTCGGCGCTGATGTGCCGGTCGGAGGGCGAGGCGGAGAGCGTGGGCGTGGCGCGCTCCGTGCACGGCGCCGGCCGCGAGGCGCGCTACATCGAGCTCATGCGCACCATGCAGTTCGGTGAGTGTTGTACTGAGTTTGATTTTTTTTCTTATTTGTATAGATAGTGCCATCCAAACTTCAACTTTACTATGATGACACACACTTTTTAACCACGTGTGCGTCTGCACACGTGGTGTGTTTGTTCACAATAGGTGTGAACCTATAAAAATTTACACAAGCGGAAGCTTATATACTGTATATCATCGATTGAGAAAAATAGTGGGGTGCATCTTCGTGGGTAATTTAACATGTAAACCTATCTATAAGTTTTCAAAGACAATATACAATAAAATTATTATGATTTCCTAAAGACAAGATTTAATTTGTGTTTTGTGTTGGTATCTGTAGAAACGTTCGAGATGATCACGGAGGACGGCGAGGGCGGGTTCCGCTTCACGGTGCCGTACCACTTCGAGGCGACCGTGCGCGCGGCGGGCGAGCGCACGCACCCGGCGCGCATGAAGCGCCTCGCGCAGGAGGCCGCCACGCTCGCCACCAGCCTGCCGCTGTCCTACTCCTCCTCCGTGTTCGTGCGCACCGACACCGACCGCCTCGACGTCATGAAGGTACGCACGGCACGCGCACGCATTTGCCCCCCACCTACAACTCTTTACTCTGGTTGCTTGTGCGCATAGACACAGTATAATTATAATCGTGTAGTGTAGTGAAGAGATCGCTCCTCAGCGATAAAGCTGCCTCTTTGGACTATGTATTAAACCTGCATATTTTCACTTTTTTCTCTGATATAGGGTGATGCTAAAAAAATAATATTTACCTTTGTTATTTAGTATTTTCATGCGTTTGTTTTAACGCGAGTACTTTCCATGTAAAATGAAATAATTTTTATAAGATTTAAAACGCGGTTTATTAAACATTATTTTCATTATTATTGACCCGACGTTTCGAGCACTTTACAGCGAGCGTGTTCGCGAATGACAGATGTGTTATCATATTTTCAAGTACAATGCACACAAATCAAGTCCCATTCCGTGAACTTATCAACGCTGATTGGCGTCGTGTGCAGGTGCTGATCACGGGCCCGTCGGACACGCCGTACGCGAACGGCTGCTTCGTGCTGGACGTGTACTTCCCGGCGGAGTACCCCGCGGTGCCGATGCTCATCAACCTGGAGACCACGGGCCGCCACTCCGTGCGCTTCAACCCCAACCTGTACAACGACGGCAAGGTGTGCCTCTCCGTGCTCAACACCTGGCACGGCCGGCCCGAGGAGAAGTGGAACGCGCACACGTCCAGCTTCCTGCAGGTACGATCATACCTTTCAGAATTATCCAGTTAATATTTTGATTTACTATACCAAAAAACTTAATACTGGGAAATTAACTACGAGTCAAATAGCTTATTGCTGCAATATTTATTTTGTTCACGAGAAGTATCGTTTTTAATTGCTTTGTGAAACAGATAATTTTTTTTAAAAGAGATTCCATCGACTCACCCATTATATTATATTTAATTTTTAAATCCTTCTCTATTTCCTTGACCCAAATATTTTTAATACCGCACACTTTATGTAAAAGTAATATCAGTTAAGAATCACAAGGAAGGTGGACAAAAAAACCGGCAAATCTAGATTGGATTGATTGTACAAACAATAATTAAGCAGCTTAATGAAATGATTTATATATATGTATTTGTCAGGTGCTGGTATCGATCCAATCGCTGATCCTGGTCCCGGAGCCGTACTTCAACGAGCCGGGCTACGAGCGCAGCCGCGGCACGCGCGTGGGCAACAGCGCCTCGCTCGAGTACAACTCCAACATCTACCAGGCCTGCGTGCGCTGGGCCATGCTCGACCACCTGCGCTCGCCCGAGCCCTGCTTCAAGGAGGTGCGTGATACATTTGCACAATATTATAAAAATACTAGCTGACCTGGCGAACTTCATACCGCCATTTGTGACGTATTTGACATACACGAACTATTTGTATAGTAAAATTTATTTGTGGTATTTACTATTCTATTCACAATTTCTTCATATTTTCTCACTGTTTAAACCTTCTCTGGACCTCCACAAATATTTCAAGACTATAATTAGTCAAATCGATTCAGCCCTTTTCGGGTTTTAGTAAGATTAACGAGATATAGATATGCTTTTTGGTTGTCGAATATTATTGGAATGTCCTCGTAACCTCATCATGTGAGTAGAAATTTTAACGTGAGAAATTATTACCTGTCCCTTTCTGGAATTCAGGGGTTTGTATGAAGTTTGTGTGACGTTATGTATTAATGACTTAAAATTTATTTAAATTGTAATTAAAATCGGTTAAAACCAAGGTCGTTTATCTAGTCTTGAAAATATTTGTCTGTGTTTTACTCGCGAAAAGGAGGTTTTGAAGGTTTTATCTAAATTGAATATATGTAGTTCATATAAAATAATTAAAAAAAATAGTCCAAGTTTTTGTTTGCTTTAGCAGACTGTTTGTGAGCATTTACAGACTAAAGGTATTTATCCATCCATCCACAGGTGATCCAAACGCACTTCTGGATCAAGCGCAACGAGATAATGCAGACGGTGGCCAACTGGATCACGGAGCTGGAGGGGCAGACCGGCGACGAGCGCACGCAGCGCACCATACACCTCAACCTCATGGCGCTCAAGGTACACCCCACCGCGCACTTGCTGCAGCGGCCGATAGAGCATGCCCCCCTTCCCCTGATGTATATCACTATACACTGCCGCAGCTCATGGACATCAGAAATAGAGTATCGCTGGTGTAGTGCTCGACTCTTATGTCTTATCCATTCTGCTATTTTTGACATTCTTGAATGAAATTACAATCCTCGACCGATCCAAGCCCTAGGATTGCTGTCAGGAATTTGTATTATGTGTATAGTGAACAGATATTGATAGCGCTATTTTGAAATGTTAACGCTGTTCACATTTAGTGTCATCTTTATTTTTATGTTGGTTTAATTATTGGGGTGTGTCATCTTTGTGATGATTTTAAAGTATTTGTTTGGAATACTTTTTTTTCTGTTTTATTATTGAAACAAAAGGTGAACATTTGAGACTGACTTAACTTTGTGTAAAATTTTTCTATTTACTTTTAGTGTGAATCACTTTTTCCTTAAAATAAATATAAAGCGCTAAGTAGGAACTTTTCAATTGATACAAAAAATGTCTAAGTCGCGCGTTTCGTTGGCAGCGGCACTACGTGAAGCTGCAGGAGGAGCTGGCGAAGCTGCCGGTGCCGGCGGGGCTGGAGGNNNCTGCCCGCCGCGCCCGCGCCGCCCGCGCCCGCGCCGCGCGCCGACCAGCCCGACATCGACCACGACATGGAGAAGATCGTGTCGCACGTGCTCGACTAGCGGGCCTAGCGAGCTTACACAAGGGAACACCTCCGTGGGGATGACTAGGCTAGTCGCCCAGGAGTGCCATGCCGGGTATGCTGAGGACACTGAGCCCGTACTGGGCTCTCATGACGCCATTGCATTGACGCCTTGGAGATTCAATGTGCTCACCACGCTGTCCACCCAGGGGATCTCCGCAGAAATGCGGGTACCCTGCTAACTGTCCATGATCTGGGGGTCGTCCATTGGATGAAACTTCTTACAGCTCGCCCCCGGTGTCTCGTGCCCGTCGCTAGTCTAGGCATATGTTTGCTTGATGCGTGTGCGTTTCGTGACGCTCGGAAAGCATGTTGATGAACTTGTCAGTGGCTCAAAATGAGCGCTCTCAGATTTGTACCGATGTAGCCTTGTACGTGTAGCTCAAACTTTACCGGCGTACGATATACGAGGTGTGATGTATCGGATGTGGATGTTATATGTGTAAATAGCCGTCGCGGCCGTCGTCCTTTGGCTCTGTGCATTTAGTGAACCGCTTGAGTCGCGCGTGACGTCACGTCGCTAGGCTCGCGTCTGCGCGACTCGACGATTATGTAATAGATTCCTTGCGCATATTATATTCTGGCCTCGCGAGGTGACGTCTATGTAATAGTTCAAACTGAGATTTTATTAATATATTTATTTGAGCGGAGCCGTCGAACCGCGTCGCGCGCACGACCGGTCGAGCGTTCGCGTTTTCGTAAAGTTTTATTTTTAGTAAATTCGTTTGTAGTACATTTTATTTAGGTGACTTAACTTAGCGTTTAGCGAGCTCTGTTTAGTTTAACATGTATTGTGATATTATAACGGGTTCAAGCGGCCCGGTAAGTTATTTTACGGCGTACAACCGCATCATACTCAAATATTGTGTAGCGCGCGATGTGTACACAGCAGTGTAAATGTTTAGCGATATTTACTGATACGGCTGCAGTCAATGCTCCTTACTTTTTAGTGTATTTAATGCATATACAATACTTAAATAAGTGTGTCTAAGGGCTTATCGAGGGAGAAACATTGTTTACAAATTTAAGGAAGCTTAACGTAGATTCACAAAATTACACAAAGCGTGCGGTTTTGCAACTCTTGTATTTTCGTTGATACAAAGTACTATCTAAATAGATTCGCCTTAAAGTGAATGTTTTACAGTTTGTAAAAAGGGGTATGTGGGACAACAGTGTAAAAGGAGGTTTGACTGTATATATTTAGAGTTTATTTTACAATACCTCATGTCGCGTGTACATATCCAGTATCTGGCAATATTCAGTATTCACGTACTAATGCTGGATATTCGCTTGAATAACTATGTATTATATAGACATGTTAAATTATAATTTGATGTATATAATAAACTTATTGCGTTTTAACTTTTGTATTTAAGATCATATTATTATTGTACTGTAAAGAAATTCGGTACCGAGTGAAGCTTTTGGGAACTAAACAGAAGTAATAAATTATGTATGGGCCCAGCCGTATAGTTTTATTTAGTGACAATAATTTAAACCTACTGAACTACTTATTGGCAGATTCGATTTATTCAACGGCATATAAATTAGACCGATATTTATATCATTAATTTATACAAATATTGAAAAGCAAAGAGCGGTTAAAAGTAAAAAGTCGATCTGCTACACCATTGTATAATTGAAGTATTTTGCTTTTGTCTGTGGCGTCTCCACATATATGCGGATGTTGAAACATTTTATCAAAAGGTCACATATGTAGCCTTTATATTGATTAAGTAACAGGCTTCAAAGTGAAAACTATTGATAAAGGAAAAAAAATGGAGTAATTAGTACATTGAAGTTTTCCTATACATTAATATATTGCGTAACTTCGTGTGCTTCTTGCATTCAGTTATATATGTGGAGACGCGCAGACGCCGATCGCAGCCGAGGCTGGGGGTAGTGTATATAGTATACTTGCATACAGCCGGACGTAGAACGTTTACTTGTTATATTGATTGTGAAATTCAGGATGTAAATAAAAATTTATGTTACTGCAAAATTTGTTTTATTTCTCTTACAACACTACCACTAATTCAATTAAATATTTAAATATTTTTGGGAATTACAACTAATACAATTAAAATATTGTAGTTTTTGTGTTATTTAAAATATGTTGTTTTTGGCTGTTCTGAAAAATTGCTGAAAAAAAAGATAACTGGATTTGCCAACACGAATACAGTCGCCATTGAATTTTTATTGGTATGTTACATGACAAATGTTTTAATTATATGTACAAAATTTTTACCTGATACTTAGTCTAATAACTACTTTATTCCTATGCCTATTTGAGCACAACATTTATGTCCAATAATCGCGTTCAGGTTGCTGCAGCGGTCTCATCGGGTCGAGTTGTCCTGCAGTAATGCATGACTTGCAACAAAATCTAGAAAAAATGACATAAATGTCAGTTCTTGTGATACAATTTGAAATTATTTTGTTAGGGAATTTGTACCATAGTGCCCAGAACAAAGCTCCCACAGTATTATTTTTATTTTGCAAAATATTTCTTTGAAGCTAGGTTAGTCAGAAAGCAGTATAGGTTTCTTTTTCTCTCGTAAATTTGTTCAGTTTAATTCTGAAAAATATATAAAGAGTGAATAATATAGCAAAATGTAGGATACTTACTCTGAATAATATTTGTGTGTGCAAAATTTACTTCGCACGATGAGGTTACAATCGGCAAAGAAAGGATTGTCGACACATTCCGATGGTATGTGCAGACCTACAAAATAATTTTACGTTACACAAAAGTAAATATTAACAGTTATTTTCGCTAATAAATTATTAAAAATTACATATAATAAATTTCGCACATTTTTGCATTAAATAAATAATAAAGGACGCCACGCCAGTTGTTAAAATTTCTGTCTCTATTTTTAAGCTCCTTTTGTCAATTTCAACGCAATAGATGATTATTAAATAAATATAATTTATTGCATATAGGTATTCCGAAATTTGATTTCATTATTGGCGGTAATTTCTTGAATACTGTCCTTGTTAATAGAACAAGATCCAACATAACATTGACCTTCGTCCTTCACCCTTAAGTTTACACAACAAGCCATTGGTGGCGTGTTCGTTTGTGTAAAAAAATATGTTTACGTTGTAACTATAATAGGCAAAGGGCAAACTTTCACCGAATCTTGGCCTAAATATAACAATACTTACTTTATTACGATATTGACTTCAATTATATTCAATTATAAAATAAAGGAAACGAACGAAATGATAAAAATGGGTAGGAAATGAAATTTAATTTTTAGTACTATACGGTAGTAGAATTGGATAATAAGTAGGTACCTACTCAAAATGTTACTATATGATTATAAAATAAAATATATATTGTTTTTCCTGCTTTTTGGCGATAAAAAAAATAGAAATTAATATATTTACCGGAAAAAGGTCCACATGAAGCGACAGAGAATAATATACAAAAAGCGAGAATTAGAGTTAGTTGCATTATGTTAGATGTTTATTGCTAAACACTGATTACTATTGGACAGCCAGCCTCGCACTGATCCCAGTATCAGCATGCGATAACCGGAGAAAGATCTGCATTCGGTGTCAAATGCGAAAACTTAACGACTGCGACGTACGATAACTTCTTAGAATTTAGTCTGACGCTAATATCACTTACGTAGAACATGATACATACACAAGTATAAAACAATTTATAAATTATAACACTGGTGATGACAAATAAAAACATACACTTTATTTCATTAACCCTGGGTTACAAAATAATAATACAATGGCGTAGTAAACTGTTGTACTATCTTCAAGGAAGCCTTATTAAGTTTGAAGTAATTTACTTAGCGTCATATTTATTAGTCTTCACAAAACCTCCCTAACTTTCTAGGCATCTGCAATTGGTAAATTCTTGTAATTGAAAAAAATGTGGGGCCCCGTTCGTGATACTCACAAAATATGCAAAAGTGTTTTGTTTCATATACATATACTACTATCTACCAAATAAACACGGAGGTAATTTTATCATTTCTGGTTAATACAATATACAAACAAACAACGCAGGTCATCGTTTCAGCGCTTATCTCGGAGGTCAAACAGCTGATTTGTTTACGTCGGGATGTTATTGTTGGGAACCCATCTGCTACATGTCTACGCGTGTAATCTGTGGGAGAAAAATCTAGAATCTAAACTGCACTAGTAGCAAGTTGGGACGGAGACATATATTTGCCAATCATACCATACAATGCATACCTATATTCGAGAAAAAAATGTATAACAAGAACGGAACATGCCCACATCTTTGGCTAGAGAAAAGTACTAAGTATTACAAAATGTACTTAATATGTCGAAATGGAAGGCTCGATAGGTTTGTATAAACTATAAACTGTCTGCTTTATATTCATTTTATTATTATTTTATGTAACGAGGACAACTTCTTTCTTCTTCAATCGTCATGTAAAAAAATGCCGAATAAACATATATCGAGGTATATATAAATATTGTAGTAATAGTTGGTATTGTAACATTTTACTAAAATATAAAGGGATCTTACAGTGTAGCAGTTAAATAGGCATTTAATGTATCATGTTTTTGTACATATTGGATGGTTTAATGAAACACATGGATACCAATTTAAAACTTTATTGTTTATATATTTACATTGTGACATATAAAAATTGACTTAAAAACTTTATTATGACTCACAGTAACATTAACTTATTGCTATGAAACATTATGCATTTCATTAACTGAATGAAATAAATAATTTAATGTAGTTCATGCCTTACAATTGAGTTTATTGCACAATTTAGATGAAATTACATTCAAATTAAATTGAAAATATGTTTTGTGTCGACTTTATTTGCTTTGTACCTCAACGTTACAACTTAGAAACAAGTTTGTTTCAATAAAAGTATCTTAAATTATATTTGTGACTGTAGTAAGAATTACATTAGAGAGTATTTCTACCTAGTTGCGGCGTAAGTATTTATTTACATAACATTATTCTATCTACAATATTAAATCTATTGGTAATGCTGTCTGTATTATTTCATACGACTTGGCGTACACAAGTATCTTATTTAACGTTAATAATTTATTAAAAGGTTAGGCAATCGTTCAAACTTGGAATGAAAAATTGTAGATTTAGTTAGTTCAGTTCAATGAGGGCTATAGCTTGTGAATTCACCGCTAGAGGCGCTAGTGTAGCGTGAGATCGCTGAAATGTCACTTGCGACTGTTTATGGGAGGGCTGTAAGTTTTATTTGTTTTTAGCATACTTCTGAGGTATTACGAAGTAATTAATAAAAATTATTTTTACTATGGCTAACGCTGCTTTGAAACAGTTTCATATTTCGGAAACTTGATCTTTTTTTTCTAATCTGGCATGCTCGATATATTATTATTTAATTAAATTGTGAATGTATTCTCCTCTGAATCCTCACGCGACGGTGGCGCCAACTGGTGAGCACAAAAACGGTAGCCCTTGTTAATTTAATATAAAAAATATAGTGAAGTGTCGAGCTGCCTCCCGCCATAATACTTCGATGTTTTGAGGCAATATCGAATTATGATCTAGTAAAAATATAGTTAAAACGATCATGCATTATAACAATGTAGATAGCTTCTTCAATATGGCACAGAGTCAATGTTTGTCTCGAAATCGCAATTTGTTCGGCTTATAAAAGAGATACTTAATTACAACAGCTTATTTTAAATTTTGTATCTCTAAAAGCTTCGATACATACTTTATTTAGATCGTAAATATCATTTTCATTTATAAAATTGTACGTTTATAATTAATCGTTCAAAATTACCGACTTTATGATACTAAAGTCAGTTTTGTATACGCTTGATAATATCGAGACAATTCCAACAATAACTAATTGTTCTATTGGTTGCTATTTTCATGTGTTCCTCAAGAGCAGTAACAGTGTTCTAAGAGCTGGAAGTGGTAAGTAGAGGAGGTTCAGGGGTCTACTTCCTGCGCTTGTAGGGCACGTCGGCCTGCATGTCCAGCTCCAGC
>LQNK01000378.1:15923-30825 GCA_001586405.1 Phoebis sennae | reverse complement strand
GGCGGGCGCGGCGCACACGCGGCTGCAGCCCCGGTCGCAGCACTTGCCCGCGCCGAGGCAGTCCGCGTCGTCGTTGCACTCGCGGCGGCACTGGCCCTCCGTCACACCGCTCTGGTCCGCGGGGCACGAGCCCGTCTTGTTCACTGTAATATAACGAGTATTATTTCGAGAATTTTAATGGCTTTGTATTGCGATATTACCACCAGCCACTGATTGATAGCGCACACCAAGGATAAGTATTTCACGCTTCTTTGAAAATCTTATAAATGTAACTTGTTTGTTTCTTAAATGACTAATAAAGACGATGGGATATTTTACACTAAAATCATGGGAGTAATGTATTCACATTCTGGAATTTCTTGAATGTACCTATCATGTAAAATATATTACAATAAAACAATTGAAATGCAACTTCATTAGGAAATAATCTGGTGTAACTCACCAAGCCTACAGTCAGCGGAGTAAACGGCGTCCTGTGTGAGAGGGTCCCTGTACGCGGAGGCCACGCAGCGCTCGCCGTCTTCGCACACCTTGTTCGCGCAGGGGTGCTCGAGGCATCGACATCTGACAAAAACATACAGATAATGTTATTTGTAACGAACAAATTCTATAGATTGATTTAATGATAATTGAGCCATGGTTTATTGAATTGAGACGGTTTTTACTCACGCAGGAGAGACGTGACCGCTAAAATGTCTCACTCCCCCTGATGAAGGACCTCCGAATCGGTTCGAAACTGTCGGTCTACACCAAGTTAAAAAACAGTGAGTAAAAATCATCTCAATAGAACTGAACAAATTCTTCTAATGTTATCACCAAGATTTAACACATTCTGCTTGTTAACAATTTTACTTCCTAAAATAGAAATCGCAATGCAATGCAGTCGACGTCGATTTTTTTCGCGAAGTGAGTATCACAGAGTTAGGCAGAAAAATGTCTACTGCATAACGCGTTGCTTCCACAATTAATTCACCTGACTTGCCAAGTAAGGATTTAAATTGTGTTAAGCATAATTTTCATTCGTGCTATCAAATTTAGTTCTTTTTACGCACGGTAGGGGTGCTTTTCCAATCTCATACAAATTGCTCTCGAAAGCGTTACGAATACATGACCGCAAGATTTTCGTTCTCGCCCTACTGATAACACTCACCTGGTGCAGCCGTCATCACCCACGCTCTTGTCAACCCCGTACGCGCACTTGATAGTGTCGCACTCGAGGCGCAGCGGCTCGCAGTCGATGTCGACGGCGACGCACGCGCAGCGCTCGCAGCCGTCCGCGCCGCGCGTGCGCTGTACGCCGTACTCGCAGCGCAGCGACGCGCACGCGGCGCGGTGCGCGGAGCAGTCCACTGGGATCACTTCGTTGGTCTCTGTTTTTTTTTTATTTTTGTTAATTGTAAATTTTACAACCAGCTTCGTTTTATATAGATTGTAACATGGTATGCTTTTAAAATGTCTTAAGAGGGGCGGGGCCAGTAATTTGTAAAAAATGAAGGGTAGCTACCCTCTTTCAAAAAATATGTTGATCCTTTTCTTAATCTATTTATGTAAAATGGTATGTTATACTAGTAATTCACTACATAAAAAATAGTAAATTTATATTTATTACGAAACTATATGAATCCAATCCAATTGTTACATGTAAACTTATCCAAAAGATAGGTAAATTATTATAAAAATTTGAATCTTTTGCCTTATTGTTTATTAAACAGTTAATATTGTGAAAGAAGAAAAAAGCCGTGGAAAGCGTTATAAATATACAAAGCATCACATTTGAATTTTCCGTTCATGCATACCTATATGCAATGTGAAGGCAATCGAAAAACGATGCAAGATTCCAAAGTCGCTGCGATAGCCATATAGTTCAGTGACGTATAATAATGCAAATAATAATAAACATTTTTAGTTAAAATTTTAAATGAATAACATTTTTTTTCATGACCAGATATCCATTCAATGCATTCATATACGTCAGTGAATAGAGTTTAACAATAAAGACGCAATTCCATCTATTAAGATCCCACATTACAAACCATCTATACATTTATAATCTAGGTGGATCTCCATGCTTCAAATTTAAGCACTTCTCCAAATAATGCAGTAATGACGTAGTTTTTGGTACAAATCTCGGTTACTTGTACATCAGGCTGTTGTCATTGAATGACAAATCACAATATTGGATCCGTATGAAATCGCGTCCAATCATTTTAGACCTCATCCAGAAGGCGCGGTTTCGCCGCAAGATGCTTCATGTGGGTTCGTATATTTTTATGCATGCGTAATTTGAACTCGCGGACATAGTGTATCGTCCACGTGCGAAACGTGATGCAAGGAAATATTCGCTCCTTCTGGACAAGGTCTTTGCGTGAGCAGTGGTCAGTACCGGGTGGTCGCCGACACCGCTCGTTACACTCGTCGAAGGAGCGGAAGTTGTTGGCGTTGCCCCCGCAGCCCGCGTACGCGAACGCGACACAGTCTCCGTCCCACACGCGGTAGGCCCAGCGCCGCTGCCCCGCCCCCGCGCGCGCGCCCCCGCACCCCTCTCCCACCGACACCGGCAGCAGGCATGCAGGCTCTGCCCAGTATCCCCCGCAGGGTTAGTATTGTATGTAAGCGATGTGCAGTGGCATAGCGTGGTTGAACGCAAAAAAATGCTGCTCCTCTTTTTTAGTAATATGAAATTCTTTGAAAATTACTTTTCGCAATAGAGAAATATATTTTTCAATGTTAATCCGTCACAAAAAATGCCACATGTCAAAGTTGACTCCTTTGTTTTTACTACGCTAAACCACTGCAATATGGGTTTAATTTTGAATAAGTTCGGTTTTGTTATTTACGTAGAAAAGAAGAAAGAATTACAAGCAAATTTACAATTAAAAGAGTAGTACTAAATTGAAGAAGAAAGTTTTGTGTATGAAGGGAAGTGTAAGTCCTACCAGGTCCGGAGTCCCCGCAGACCTCCTCGCACTCGTCGACGCTGGAGAAGCGGTTGGGCCCGCCGTGGCAGCCGCCGTACGTGAAGGGCGAGCAGCGGCCCGTGGTCGCGTCCCAGTACACCTTCTGTATGGAGTAGATGCACGGCCCGGGGTCCAGGCGGGAGTTGCATACGTCTGGTAGTAAGGAAGTTTAGTTGGTACAAAGTTGTGTTGTATTTTGGAAAATCTGATGAAAGTAATATTAATGAATAACTTCGTTTTTATACTATAACGATTGATTAAAATAATGCTAAATCTAATATGACAGTAGGCTCCAAGGGCTGTGTATTAGTCGCCTATAGAAATAACTCTATGTAGATATAGTGAAGGATGGAAGAACAAAGAAAAGAAACTAAAATGAAATATTTAAAAATGAATAAATTAAGTAAAAGTGAAAGATATAGGTAACTTTGACGACGCGATGTCCTCTCGATGACTCGTATCAGAGAATTCAAATTCAAATTGTTCTATTTTTCAAATTGGCTTTCTTGAAACGACACATACGTATTTTATTTTAATTTCAATTTTTTTTATTTATAACACAATACAATGGAAAATAACATATTGTTTAGCATTTTCTCATTGAATTACTATACAATATTATTTTAATTAAATTTTAAACATTTAACACACAACTGTGATTTTTTTCTTTCACTGGTTAACCCACTCATATTTACTACCGATTCTTCTCTTCTTATTGTTGTCAAACGTTCGTAAACTAGTAATTAATATTTTATTTAATTACATCCGGTTTCAAAGGAAGATAAAATGAATTCCACAAGAAGTCACAATACGATCTATCAAGTATGTTAAAATAAAATAATGTATAAATACCGCGTTTAAAACCCTTTAAAAAACCATTTTATTTAATATGGAAAGAACTCGCGTTGAAACAAACACATAAAAATACTATCAAGTATGCTCCAGTCTCACCGAGTCCGCGGAAGGCGCCGCAGCTGCGCTCGCACGCCTCCTCGGAGCGGTACAGGCCGGGCAGGTCGCACGCGCCCACGTCGCCCACGACGCACGCCTGCGTGGCGCGGTCGTAGTAGTACGCGCTCACGTTGCGCCCGCACGGCAGCAGCGATGCGGGCGTGTCGCACTCGCTTCCCTGGATAGCGTTTTAGTACCACAGATATAATAAATAAGTATTTATTTTATGACTGTTATGTTCTATAGTTGTAGGTGAGCATTAAATAAAAGATTCAAATATCAGTAAGTAGGCACACAGCTCAACGGATACGTCTGCACGCCACAGATGACAGGTTTGAAGTGTCAGAAGTGACACTAGCGCGTCACTGGTGTGTGTGCTAACATTTATTATATATCGTGAACACCACAATGACGTTAGTACTAGTGTAGTTGTATACCATCAGGAAACAAAACTGGTTTTGGCTCGGACACTGACAATAGAATCTGAGCAATAGCTATTCTAACTTAGGATTAACAATCCAGTTTAAATCGTCTCAAATTATATAGTTCAAAGACACACGTAACATTAACTTTTAATCATCTGTATTGTCGGTGCAAAACGATGTTTGTTACAGTGAATGTCAGGATTCACTGGTACCTCTTAACATTTACCAATATCGTTGTTGAATGATCGCTATTTATTATTTTCATCACGATTTCGGTTACCAGTGATTGTTGACATACAAACAACTCGGTGAATATTTTTTATAAGCGAAATTATGATGCCTGTGATATTTTGGTGTGATAGTTTGGTAATGGCAAATGGCAATATATAATTGTTTCTGCCTATAAAGTGGCTAACAGGAAGATGAAAGTTTCAATTCACAAACGGACATAAAGACCGACCAGACATGACAACCTACAGTTCCGTTTTCACCTCTCGGTCACCGATTCCTAATAAGTATAAAATCCATGTACTCACAAATCTTGATTCCAAAGCAGCCACCGTAGTGGTGATGGGAGCAGCGGTGGTGGGGGTGGTTCTGGTGGTGGGGCTGGTCCTGGTGGTGAGCAGCGCGGGCGTGGTGGCGGCGCGACAGCGGCCCTCGCACTCTGCTTGACTGGCAAACCTGCACACAGACCATATTTATATTTGCTTGCCATCGTATTTGTCTTCGAGGACCGTATAAAGTATGTTTTATTTTTATAATTATTTATTTATTTATACTAAAAGTTATACCAAAAAAGCAGTTACCCGCAAAGTAGAATAGAAGAATTTTCCGTAATAAAATCTTGTGTCCTTTCTTGGGTTTCAAAGTCTCTATACAAAATATCAGTCAATCGGTTCGGTGATTTAAGCTTGTAGAAGAGACACATACGGAGTAATTTTCGCATTTATATTAGTAGGATTTCCAGGGTGATTACAAAACATACCTATTATCATTGCCGTTGCAGCCACCATATACAAATTGCGCGCACTCATCTCTGAATGAATCGTAGTACCACACCAGTTCGTTGCCTAAGCAATTACCAGGTTCGGGGCTCTGCTGGCAAGGATCTAAACAGGATAAAATATATTTATATATTTTGCTATTAAATACACATTTGACTAGAGTCCAAGGGTCGGCAACCTTTTGGGCCCGAAGAGCCAATAATTGCAATTTACAATTTTCAAAGCGTTTTAAGAGTTGTAAAATGTATAGAAGCTAAAAACAAAGTCAAAAGCGGTTATTAGTGTGCCTGCTGACATGAGTTTGGAGTCATCATGTCACCGAAAAAAAAAGAAATAGTCGCGCACTAGCGAGCCACTGTGAAGCCACTGGGAGCCGCATGTGGCTCTCTGGCCGCCAGTTGACGCCGACGTGTTAAGCGACTTAATTTCATATGATGTAGTAACTGACCTTTGTCGGGCCTGCACACAGCCTCGCACTCCTGCACGGTGGAGAAGCGGTTGGGTCCGCCCGCGCAGCCGCTGTACGCGAAGGGCTCGCAGCGGTCCGTCGCTTGGTTGTAGTACACCTTGGGCAGGGCCTCGTGGCATGGTCCCGGGTCCAGTGGGTAGCGACACACCTCTGCAAACGAGGGGACTAGTGAGAAACGTAGGTCAGTGGCCAAAATCAATTTTTGATATTTTATGGCCAATGGCTATACCGCAACAAAAGGTTACATTGATTCACCCGTTGGAATGTGAAAACATCGTTGAGGATAATGCACACTTTTTTATTCTACTATTTATCAACTTAAGCCCATACGGCTATACAGTACAGTTTAAATCAGACGATGCAAATTACTTTGCGACTTCCGTCACTTTTCACATTGAGAGCTTCAAAAGACTGTAATTCCTTCACATAACGACTAATGATATATGTCTTAAAAGGCATACGTAGTCCCTGGAAGGCGCCGCAGTAGCGCTCGCACTCCTCCTGCGACTCCCAGGCGCCGGTGAGGCGGCAGGTGCGGCCGCGCTCGGCGTTGCGGTGCTCCACGCAGCCGCGTCCCGGCGACAGGTACCACACCGTGCCCGGAGCCTCGCACTCCTCCAGCTCGGCTGAGATCACGCACTCGCTGGGGATCTCCGGCTGAGGAACATGGTTAATGATTATTTTCTCGGTAGCTTCAATAAATTAAAAATTGAGAAACACCTGTAATAAGCTTAAGTTCCTCGAAAAAAGTGCCCGCGATCTGACATTCGCTGGGCATTTGTGGCTTTGGAACATTTAGTTTAATGATCCCGTGATTCATTAATTGGTAAAAAATAATAAATTAGAATTGGAATTGAAAAAAAAACCAGCTATTTCGTCTCAGAATTATTGCCTTTCTCTTTCTCGCAAAACAAGGTTTTGGATAGTGATAAATAGTTCAACTGAAATATAAAAAATAGTCAACAACCATGTTCAAAAATATATTTTTTTAATAAAACAAAATCTCGATATACATACTGTAGCAACGGTAGTAGTGCTAGAGGCCATCGTGACAGGAGTCGCGCCCGTTCTGCAGCGATGCTCGCAGTCCTCACGAGTGTCGAACCTGATGCAAACGAAACAATGTATAAACTATAAATCGATAAGATTAAAAAATACCTAAATCTATAACTCACACACTACTGACTAGTGTCAGCCCTAGTGGACATTTAACTAACTCGTTAGCATCACGAATTGGAAAAGAATGAAATCCCCTGAGTCATTTCCCTTACAACTAGTAAAGAAAAGTACAGTAAAGGCCCGGTGTACCACATATGGAAAAAAATAAAAACGATTTATTTCCAAAAATATATGAGTTTGATTTTTTTTAATATTATATTTTTTATATATTTATATATTTTTTACCGACTACTTAGCACATACTACGCCACATATATTTTTTGACAAAGAAAAAAAAAGTTGAGCCTTGTAGGGTTACATAGTATTGAAGTGACGTATCGTCGTTGTCACCTGTTGTCGTTGCCGCCGCAGCCGCCGTACGCGAACTGGCTGCAGGCGTCGGCCGCCGCGTCGTAGAACCAGCGCGTCTGCGAGCCGCCGCACGGGCCCGCCATCATCGGCAGCTGGCATATGTCTGCAAGCGTAGCTTTATTACTTAACATGCCCTATTATACAACAATTCAACTAAATAATTTCTGAAATGTAAAATGTCATTTTCTCTAAGACATAAAATACACTTTTTGTACTGCCTTCTTTTAAGTTGCAAGCAAGTTTTCATTAAGGGTTTTAAATAAATGTAAAAAATATGACTACGTATGTTGTCAGTCAATAAATATTACTAAATAAGTATATTGTCTTTAAGAGATCAATTCATATTTCACTGACGTTTATATTAATATTGAAAGCCTTAAAGTTACGTTACGTCTAAATGTTCAAAACTTTTGGATGAAATTAAAAAAATATTTCCGTCTATTATGCTTCAGCACTTACGTATCCTAAAATAAGGATAGAAGTAATATGTATGGGTGATACCGTAGGGTAAACCACAATTGCTTCAAAAAGAGCCAAGCTCACAACGGGGAGGTACCAACAAAAAATCTAAAAAAATCGGAACGAAGCAGTATCGTGCACTGTACCAGAGGCATTGTATTCCCATGCCATCCCTCTTTCTTCCAATCTTAATCATCTCTTAACAAATACTTTTCTTAACCGCTTTCTTCTCCTAAGGCTGCAACATAAATGACAGAGCAAAGAATGTAATTGAGTGTGTTACCCTGTGTCGGTGCGCAGTAGTAGGTGCAGTACTCCTGGCTGGGGAAGTTGTTGCGGTTGCCGCCGCAGCCGCCGTACTGGAAGGGCACGCACGCGCCGCGCTCCGCCGAGTAGCCCCAGCGCTGCTCCAGCTGCGTGCAAGGGCCCGGGTCCAGTTGCAGGAAGCAGAACTCTGGAATGTTTGTAATGTTTGTTGTTCGTAGATGTGCTTTAGGATATGAGTATAATATATGTGGACGTAAAAAAAATGGGATAATTTTGATAGAATTTTATATGCCTTTCTCTATTTTCAATTTAACAAGATTTTGCATCGACTCTGATTTAAAAAAAAAAAGAAGAAGTCGATTCTATTTTTTGACAAAAAGTTATTATTAGAAGTGGCTCTCCATACATATAACCGGAGGATAAAAAAAATAAATTCGCAAATATATAATGTTATTAAGTATCATTAAATAAGTCGTAAAAAATTAATTCAAAGTTTCCTATTAGATTTTTATGGCAAAATGAGATATTTGCTTCGAAGTCGTAAAAAAATATTATACGTCGTTCTCCGAAAATCCACAAATTTTTTTTGCTCATGCGGGTGAAAAGCTAGTTTCGAATACAAGTGTGCATGTTCTGCTGTTAATAAGTTAAAGTATTTTTCAACGACTTTACCGGACTGAAGAGATCCCGGCTCCACAGGTTGCACGGTGGTGGTGACGATCTGCTCGGCGCAGCGGTTCTCGCACTCCCACTCGCTCGCGAAGTTGTTCTCGTTGCCGCCGCACCCGCCGTAGTAGAACTGACGACATCTTGGAACGAAAAATTTAATTAAAGAATTGCGCTACTATAAGATAGCTTCAACATATTTGATCGATAAAAGCGTTTGTAAAAACTAAAAATTATTCAGTAATTAAACTCTATAAAAAATCAACTCAAATCAATTGTAACAAACAGACAATATTCTATACACTATACTTTTGATCTTAAGCTTTTGCAAATGGATTCTTGTTATTACCTCTTCTTGTGTGTATCGAAGAACCAGCGTTGAGTGTAGTCCGCACAATCACCAGTCATGGCGGGCAGGGTGCAGATTTCTTGGACTAAATATAAAAGCACTATAAATACAATGAATCGGAATTTTTTTTAAATCTCAATTATAAGAAAATAGAGATCGAAATAGAAGAAGAGATCGAATAGAATAGAGATCTACATTCGGTTAGATACTATATGTCAAAAATTATGAATAAATAGGTAAGTGAAGAGCAAGAAGAAGTTTTGCATCAAAGTCACCATAGCTCATATAAAGATAAGATAAACCGTATGAACTATCTATCACTTCTATGTTATTGATCGTTCATACGGTCACACTCACACATTAAAATTACTATACCATATGCGGAAGACATGCATGTGTGCCAATAATTAGTGACCCAAGGGATTTACATACCTTGCCAAAGACAATTATCATCGATGTAGTTTGATGAAGAGACACCTACATTTTTAGGCGTTATTTTTACATAAGGACCAGGACTTACCAGGATTACTAGATAATATTTATTACGCTTGTCTCGTGCCAGAATTAAATTTTATCAATACATAGTACTGAGAGATTATTTATCAACGTCTTTCCAACCGAAATTCTCATCTAAATTTTATTAACTTATCAGGAATCTCTTTACAATAGAAAGACGTCAATGTATAACCTCACTAACGCCAAATGACGTCATATGTTATTACCATAAGCGCTAGGACAAGCCTCAGAGCAAGCGCGTTCGTTATCGAATCGGTTGTCGTTTCCACCGCAGCCCGAGTAATAGAAAGGCAAGCATCTGTTCTCAGTGGCGCTGAACGACCAGGATGGAACCTTCTCGGTGCAGTTGCCGGCGTCTTGCGGGAGGTGGCATGACGCTGTGTACAAAAGTTAGTAGAAACACCAGACACCAGAGAAAAGAAAATTAATGGAAGTATCAGAAAGATAGAATTAACATCCAGCAAAGAAAAGAAATTCATGCTATTTATGAAATTAGTACCAACCAGAAAAACCCAATAGTACCATGCAAGCAAAAACACGTTTTATTAAATTTAATTAACGTTAATATAGGATACCCAGTGCATGCTATATTATGTTAATGGTCTACTGTAATAACTATAATTGTTGTTTTTTTTTGTAAATACAAGCTTTTTCCATCTTTTAATCATCTCCCTCTTTCCAACTGTCCTAACTACCAACCACTCAATTGTTACTCATGCCCGGTTTCTGAGATTTTAGGTCAACTGTCAATAGTTATGAATTCATTAAAGTTAAAACAAATCCAAGACGAAATTTTACTTTAATGCGTTGTTCAGAAACGCAATTGTCAACGCATAGATAAACTAGCGTTAACGTGACTCCAAAACCTGGCATTAATCACGCAACTACCAAAGCAGCCGAACAAACCTTGGGGAGCTCCCGGTGGATTGCAGCGCTGCATGCAGGCGGCCTCGGAGCCGAACCGATTGGAGTTGCCCTCGCAGCCGCCCCAGATGAACTGCGAGCAGCGCCGCGAGCCCGCCTCGTAGCCCCAGCGCAGGAAGTTACCCGCGCACGAGCCGCGAGTAATCGGCAGGTTGCATTGGTCTGAAGAAGTGATTTGTTGTTGTCATATGTAAGTGGAGGGTCGGAGAGTGGCGACTACATTAAGATGAGAAATAACTGGGCCCTCGGGCGCCATGCTTTTAAATGTCAATGATATGGAAATTCAATCACTCGTAGTTAAGTATCTACTGCAGCCCATGAAACCAGCGTCAAAAAACTATTCTTGAATTTATATATTTATATATGTTAATTTTAACATATATAAATAATTTTATTTATTTATTCAATGACTGTACTTTTTTATTGTTTGTTTTTTGTGTTTGTCTTTATATAAAAGTAATATGCGAATCCATCAAGAAATATCAATACAAAGTATAAAGTATATCAATGACTTTACAATAAAAACTTAAAAAATAAAAGAAATAACAGTGATTCTAAAATAACTTCATTCTGATCTTATGATTTTGTTCTTGCCCTCATACATAAAATACTTTATAATAATTTAACGATAAGTGATTAAACGTTATATTTTTATTGCACAACTTAAACACTTTGCTCACCATCAGTCTTTTCAGGCTCGCAGTGTTGCTGGCACAGTTCCTGGGACTCGAAGTTATTGGCGTTGCCGAAGCAGCCCCCGTACACGAACTGTGAGCACTGCTCTCGCGCGGAATCGTAGTACCAACGTATATAGTAGCCAGAGCAAGCACCCTTCACCTTCGGTAGGTTGCAAGCATCTGTAATGAATAGTTTTTTTTTATATTGTGATGTTAAAAAAATTAAAAATCTTTTTGAATAATATCTGCAAAAACCAACTAGTTCAACTTTATTTTTTATTATAATGATTTAAATAGGTCTTCTTTACAATATTCTTAAACGCAAACCTAAAAATGTTTTTGCACTTAGTATTTTTTAGTGTTTGATTTAACGCCAGTACTTTCCATAGAGAATATAAACGATCACGCTCGCTGTAAAGTATTCTAAATGTTGGGTTAATTATAAGGTATAATAAACCGCGTTTAAAATCCATTAAAAAGTATTTTTATTCAATATATTTTTGCACTTTTCACTTATCTGTTGCAAAAAATTATCAAGCGTGTAGAAAAATATAAAATTACCAACAAACTATAAGGATTGTACCTTTAGCAGATGGGCGCACGCACACCGACTGGCACTCGTCTTCGTTCACGAATCGATTGCCGTTGCCTTCGCAGCCACCGTACCAGAACCGCAAGCAGTCTCCGTACTCCACATCATAGTAGTATTGCACCGTGTGGTTCCTGCACGGACCGCGGTCGTGTTCCAACACACAGGACGCTATAGATTGATCACAAGGTTTTTATCAAATGGATATAAAAATGAGTATATAGTTTTGAGCAAATTATGTTAGTCTTTAGCAGCAATAAATAAAATAATATTAAAGATTAATTAAAAAATAATAATTGATCACTAAGAATCTATTATGCATAATCGCGAATAATTCAAATATGAAAATAAGTTCCGAATCTAGACATAGACGACATGGCAATCTCGTTACTAGTGTATGTGTAGTAGTCGCTTCTATCTTTTTGTTTGAGTAAATTTCTTTTCTATGAGATTATGAGCAATTTGAAAAGAGTTTTATTAAGATTGACACCTATTTAGAATAAGTTTGGTAACATAATAAGATACTTACATATTTTTTAATTTTAAAAACAACCTGTTGAAAACAGTTAACAAACATTTAATTTCACTATGTTACCTTGTCTATTTTCTGGTGCATCAGTACAGTTATAGAACTTTTCACCCGCCGCTTCCGTGATTCCATCAGGGCAGCATCCGTACTTGCTGGAAGAGCAGTCGCAGCCCTCCCCATTCGGACCCTTAGCCGGGGTGACGTCATCTCCACAGCAGCCGTATTTCGATTGTTGACACAAACAGCCTTGTAAGTTGGGTCCAGTGGCCACCGTCTCTCCGTCAGGACAACAGCCGAATTGGTACGTGTGACAACCACATCCTTCGAATTCTGGGCCGTTAGCTGGTGTGTGCCTAGATTGATGAATTTCATTGTTTTACTCGTACCCAATATCATTTATGCTATTTAGTATTTTAATTTTTAAGCTTGTATGGCCTATATACCTGTCAGGGCAGCATCCATGATCGGTGTATTTACATCCACAACCTTCATTGTTAGGTCCTCTAGCAATGGTCACATTGTCCGGACAACAACCGTGGTGTGCGTACGCGCAGCCGCAGCCTGTAAAAATAATTTCATTACATTTCATTTCATTTCATTTACATATTGTCTCTATGTACTATCTGTCATGTTTCTTAATGATGAATGTGTTTGTCGTCTTATTTGTACTAATAAAGAAAATATAATTAGAGTATACCTTCAAGATGCGGTCCTTCAGCGGGTTTGTAGTTATCGGGGCAGCAACCGAAGGCGGTCTGCAGACAGCAGCCCTCCTGCTCGGGGCCGTGCGCCGGCGTCTCGCCGTCGGGGCAGCAGCCGTACGCCGAGGTGTTGCACGACATTACACAGCCTTCCAGGTTCGGTCCTTGAGCTAATTAATAACATTTTCATTTTTATCATTTATTTTATCAGTTGCTATGTCCTTGCTCAGATTTCCAACAATCTCTGTACAAAACTTCATTCAAATCGGTCCAGTAGATTTGGAGCCTATTCAATTCAAACAAAAAAATCAAACATTTCCTCTTCATAATATTAATATAGATTTATTATTTATTTATACACTAGCTTTCCGCCCGCGGCTTCGCACGCGTGGGCTACTAATTTCTGTATTTTAAGAGGAGCACAGCAAAAGTTTAAAAAAACAGAGAGTTAGTTATTTTTTGAAGGTTTTTGAGGATTCATTGAGTGTTTTAACGTCACTATCTATTCGTTAAGAGTATAAAAAGGCATGTCTGCAACTCAACCAAAATCTCACATTGTCACGTGGTATGACATTTTTACGACTTTAGAAGCGTATATCTCAAAAAATATTTATTTTAGCAGAAAATGCATTTAGAAACATCGATATAATTTTTAAATACCTTTCCAATGAAACCTCAATCAATGATGTATTCGCGAATTAATTTTTTTACCCTCCGTTTATATGTATGGAGAGCCACCCCAAAAATATATTTTTTTAAATAAAATGTAGCCTATAAGTTGCACCTAATATTGGTCTATCGGCATGTGAAATTTTATAAAAATCTGCCCAGATTGACGCACATACAAACAGATAAACAGACAAACAGACAAACAGAAAAAAAAAATTTTAACCATGGTTTTGGTATCTATAGAACATACATATTGCATACCATTTTACTCTTTTTGAAAAATATTCAATGTACAGAAATGGTTCGGTTACTGTTTTATTATATGTATAGATTATTACAGCAATTTTCATAACTGCCATTGAGATACAATATATTGGAATTTTATATATCTATTTTTGTTTTGTAAACAAAGTAGGTATATGATGATTTCAGAGCTCCTTGTTTACTGTAATTTCAACTTCTATTTAACACTGAATCAAAATTAGAGAGTTATTTTTAGGGTTTATTTTACAGAAATTTTACAGACAAGTTTGAAATGTTATAGAAAATTAAATTCTATTGCTTCTTCTATTTTTATTTAAACTCCAAGAAAATTTGGTTAGTAAATTTAACAATGTATATTAATTACCTGTAGCAATACCATCAGGGCAGCAGCCAAATTCACTAATACTGCAGGGGCATCCCTCACCATTAGGTCCAGAGGCATCAGTCTCGTTGTCATAGCAACATCCAAACTCTGTACTTGCACAGCCTTCAACTGTTTCCTGTTTCGGTGGTTTTTTGACTTCTGTAAAATTATTGTCATTTAATATCGTCTTTACGACGTAAAGCAAATTAAGGATCATTACTTACCAGTTTCTGGACATCCTTCTTTGTTTTTGCCCTTCGCCGGAGTCTTTTCATCTTTGCAACAGCCGTACCTACAAAGGTTTTCAAATATTAACGATAATTTATCAACTATGAATATGGTATGTGGTATTATCTTATTATACTAATTTTATTAATGTGATAGTTTGGATATTTAGATGTTTGGATGTTTGTGTATCAATCACGCCGCAACTACTCAACCACAGATAATATAATACTATACTACTTATTTTGATGAACTTTCATATACAAATAGGATATATTACTTTTTGCTTTTATTGATCTTTAGACCCCGAAATCAACGTAAGCGAAGCCGTGGGCTGAAGCTAGTTATAAAAAGTTACACTACT
>LQNK01000378.1:0-14782 GCA_001586405.1 Phoebis sennae | reverse complement strand
GACTTCTTGTCGGGGCAGCATCCGAACTTGCTCTTGGCACATTTGGCGATCTTCTTCCGAGGTTTGCAGCTAGGTTTGTCTGTGTAGATTTCAACTGTCGATTTCCAATCCCATGGCGCTGATAGAATAAAAAAAAAGTTATTAGTATTTTATTTTGTTCAGAATTACTACTTAAGTTAGATTCTAATTTTCGCTCAAGTTTTAACAATAGTAAGCGTGAAGTACCGTGTCCTCTATTGGGATATGGGGTGGATGTTAAGTCCGTTTTACCAATAATTTTTTATTAATTTGCAAGTAGGTACTCTGCCAGACCGAGACGTTTTTGTCACATCTCGTCCTGATTGAAACCAGGACTTCACAGTTGTAGCATTAACCAGTGAACCAACAGGGCTGTTTAGTGTATCTTAACAATGATTTAATTCATACATACAATTAAATAATATTAATCGAATTATATTAACGGAATGCTTGACTGAAACGAAACGAAAACATATTTTACCTAGACTCAAAATAAATATATTGAACAATATAAAATTCGATAGTTCACTTACTGGTGTCTCCAGCAGTCGTACTTTCGCTTGAAGCTTCACTTTCAGTAGTGGAACCTCCCTCAACCGTGCTTTCTGTGCTGCCTGTAAATTATATTTATTTAGTTTAATTAACAATTAAGAATATTAACGCTGTAAAAAACAGTTCTTCTACTAGTTAATTATATCAATACTATATTTTGCGCAGTTTTGTCCGTAGATGTTTTCCCATCTCTGTGTTCTAGTGTATAAGACACTACTTTAAAGTTTTATCGAAATCATTGCAGTAGTTTTGCTTAAAAGGTAACAAATATTCCTCCATCGAACTAACAAAAGTTTGGCATTTTAGAGTGTAATGGGACTTTTACAATTAAGTTTAATACCGTTTCGTAAAGTAGCATTTACTTGTACTCAAATATTACAAATTTAACAATACAATCGTTTTTTTTATTAATTAATTCTGATTTTTGTCTGAATAGAATATAGAAATTACCTGTTTCCTCAGTAATCGTACTACCCTCCGTAGTAGAGAATTCAGTTGAAGATATTCCTTCGCTTGTACTTTCAGTGCTACCTGTTTGAAAAAAATAACAATAATGGTAAGTATAATTCCCAATAATACGGCAAAAATTAAATGAAAATAAAACTATTTTATTTAGATTTTTTAATAGAAGTAAAAAGTCTTGTTAAAAAAAAATATTAGAAAATTCTGATGATTGTAGAATTCTAGGAACTCATAGGATTATTCAACGACCATTGCAGCCCTGGCTTTGTCACCAGTGATGTGCTTTTTTATTCTTATGTAAACGTAATCCGTATTTATGAAACCTATACAATATTTTAAGAAAATCTGAATGGCAGTGGAAACCGCGTAAAAATCGTGTGTTAAGAAATGGTGAAATCTTACCAGTTTCATCAGCGCTTGTCGATTCGGTTGGTGACACTTCGGTTGTGGATCCTTCGCTCGTGACTTCTGTGCTACCTGTGACAAATATTTTTATACAGAACAACGAATTTAAAGTTAAAAAACTGAAATCATCTTCGTTATGTTAAGGAATAGTACATTCCATAACACCACCTTTTAGTTTTAGTTCACCTCTCATAATATTACGTATATTTACAAAAAAAATGAATAACTTACTGGCGCTTCCAGCGGGTGAAGTTTCTTCACTTGAAGCTTCTGTTGTAGAACTTCCTTCAATCGTCGTCTCTGTGCTGCCTGTAATATAATTTATTCAAGTAAACTTCAGTATTTTTGAATACATTACATAATCATAACATTAGCATATTAAACTAGTTTAGTCTTACAGTGGAAAATCCTAGGTTCACGTTAATGACCTGTAAATTGCTATGCATTACTGAAAAAGACAGAACTAGTAGACTCCACTATAAAGGAGAAAAAAAATTGGTCATTATAATTGCAATCGTATATTTCCAATAATAAGCCTAGGAATTTTTTTGAATTTTAATTTTTGGAAAAGCACTTGCCATAGTATGTAGTAAGTTTCCGATTTGAAAATATTACTTATCAGAGTTTAGTCTCAAAAATACAAAATACTCATGTTACCTGTTCCTGCAGATATTTCAGTTGTGGAGCTTCCTTCAATCGTACTTTCTGTGCTACCTACGAACAAAAAAGATACAAATATTGTATCAATTGTATATTGCTTTTAAATATTTTATTTTTCATTTATTGGGCGTCCTACTGCTGATAGCAGTACAGCACACGCCAGTGATCGGTGTAATTTAGACTAATTTATGAATAAAATAGAATATTGCTCAACTCGAATGCACTCCACCCAGAGAATTCACAAAATGGGCTCAACAAATATTTAAAATGATTGTTTTATTTCAATTTAAAAAAGAAAACTCCAAATGATACATCCTACATAAACAATATAGACCTGAGCTGAAAAGAATACATTTTTTTGTTCAAACTACGAAGAGAGTTAACCGCAAACGTATGTTTTATGAAGGTAATGGTTGATAATTGTATAAAAATAGTACAATTACCTTCTGACGTACTCTCAGTAGCTTCAGTAAATCCAGATACCGTGTTTTCACTTGAGATGGATTCAGTTGTTGCTGAACTTCCTTCACTAGATTCCGTACTTCCCGTCTGAGTAGTTCCTTCCACGTCTGTTGATCCGGTCAATTCTGTTGATTGTGTGGAACCATTCTCTGTTGATGAAACGACTGTTGATCCACTCTCTGTTGTTGATGCTTCTGAATTGCTTTCCGTAGTGGAACTCTCTGAAGTTCCACTTTCTGATGAACTCTCTGTTGATCCTTCACTTGTTGAACTTTCTGTTGATCCTTCAGTTGTTGAAGACTCTGTTGATCCACTTTCGGTGGTAGAACCTGTTTTTATAAGGCATAAAACATTTAATTATCTACTTGTATAATATATTACTCTTAGTAATATATTATACAAGTAGATAATCTATTAAAAGCAAAAGTTATTAGAAATCCAATTATGTTGGCGGAAATTATAAAGTTTATGTAACAACTTATATCGAAGTGTCTCATTTTGTAGGCAAAGTAAATAGTAAGCAGTTTGTACCTTCTGTTCCGGTGGACACAGTTGCAGATGTTTCATCAGATCCACTTGAGGTTTCTGATACAAAAGAGAAACTAACTTAAAATTTATACATAATATTATGATGCAAAAAGTTTGTTTGTTTGTTTAGCATCTTATCTTTAAAACTACCGAATAAATTGGGAAAACTCTTTTTAATTATCATCATAAAGAAGATTGCTGAATAATTTGCATTGCGCTAGTACGCGGGCGCAACCGCAGGACTCAGCTAATGTAAATATAATTAAAATAATATACGAACCGCTAGTTGCCGAAGCTTCTGTAGTGCTGGGTTCTGAGGATCCAGATGAAGTTGAGTCCGTGCCTTCTGTAGATACCGACTCTGTCGCTTCTGTTGTCATTGTTCCTATAAAATAATTTTACATATAACTCCGCGAACTTTGTATTGCTCTTTAAACGGATATTAATTAACAGATCTGAAAAATTTGTTTAGGAAGATGTTGATTTAAATATTTTCTTTACAATTTCTTCCAACTCAAAACAAAATTTACACAAAAAAATATTTATGTTTTTATGTAAAACAATCTTCAAGATATTCATTATTGTTATATAAAAATTCGATTGTCCTCTATTATATTAACATTTTTATTACCTTCAGTGACGGTAGATTCTGTGCTACCGGTTTCAGAGCTCTCCGTTGTGCTGATGTCTGTTGCCATACTTTCACTGCTTTCAGTAGTTTTATCTGAAAAACTGGCTTCGGTTTCCTCAGTTACAGTAGATCCCGATTCTGTGGTAGATCCTTCGCTCGTCGGGTGTGTTGCGCCCGCATCTGACGTTTCCGTTGAACCAGCCTCTGAGGTGGCTTCACTTTCTGTAGAACCGGTGATTTCCGTTTCTGATCAAAATAAAAAAAAATTACCGTAAATTTTTACATATTTTCTAAAAATAATTATTATTTAGTGAATATTAATAACTTTTGAATCACAGGTACTGCTTTTGTTTGATTATTTGTATCTATGTGATACAATTATATTGGTATGAATTTCTATTATGTATGGTCATTTCTAAGAATTTACCACCGATTCAAAAACTTAAAGTGGTATGAAACTCGATACTCTTTTAAAAATATTTTTGGTTTATTTTACAAATATTTCAATTATTATTATGGCCAATAAAATATTGTCTGTTAATAGAAAACGGTACAAGTTAAAATGTTATCATACCCTCGGTAACAGTAGATTCTTCCACAGTTGTTTCTGTTACAGTTGATTCCGTTTCAGAAGTCTCTGTAGATCCTGATACTGATATCGTACTCTCGGTTTCTTCGTCTGTCTCGCTAGCACCACTGCCCAATTCTTCTGTTGTTTCAGTCTCGAATGTACCTTCTAAACAAAAACTATTAGTAACTATTACAATAACTGAAAATTATTTGGTTTAATATGGAGTACTTTACCTGATCCAGATCCGGATTCGGTTGTAAATTCGGTTTCGATTTCGGAGTAGTCGGTTGAGTCCGATCCTTTAAAAGATTAAATTTATACAATTGTATTGTGTTTAATGAATTATGAGATACAATAAATGTATTTATAACATCGTGTAAAATTATGTTACCTTCGTTTGGAGTTGTGCCCGCCATTATTTCAGGGAACTAAAAAATAAATTAAAATGAGTGGAAACCACAAAACGTCAGGAATAATTAAATTACTACATAATATAATCACTAGACTAAATACCAGAGTAGCGTCGAGTCCAGCTTCAGAATAATCATCTTCCTCCTCAGGACAATAATTTTCATCTTCGTCATCATCCATAATTGGAGTTGATTTTGAATCCAGAGGTAACATTTCATCTGAAAACAGATACATAAAATTTTTATTATTATTTACATTCTGCCATTTTCTTTGTTCTCTTTTCCTATTCTTGTCTTTATTAAGTGACTTAAAAAAATAATGAAAAGTGTAACTTTTTGAACTTAATGTTCAAAAAGTTACCCTTTTTATATTTAATTTGATTTGATAAATAAATAAATTCGCCTTATATTTAATAATCAAGAGGATCTTTCTTTATTATCATATTGCTTACAAGATATTTATTTTTTTTTGTACCTTTATCGCAAGGTCCAACATTGCAAGCTTGTGTAGATTCCAGTGTGGAATCTTTGTCACAATCTTTCGACGTTTCATTTCCTTTGAGACACATCACACGTCGGTACTGCTCGCCACCACCACATTGCTTTGTACACTAGATAAAATAATAAAGAATATAATACAGCAGAAATCTAAGTAAGTTAAATGTGAGTGAATCTTGTATTAGAATCTTTGTAACTGTTTACTATATTGCAAATTAATTATATGTGATGAGCTTCGGTAGTGTAAGACGATGTCTATCCATCTTCAAACAGTATGGCATCTTATTACAAGAGTGTTACCTTAGAGCAGTGAGCCAGTTGATGTGGCACTTCTCACTTGTTTACGAGTGTGACTTATTACAAGGAATTTTATTAATGTGTATGGGTCTGTATGTGTGCGTGCGTGTGTACGTACCTCAGACCAGGGAGCCGCGAACCACTTGGCGGGGCACTTGTCCTCGGGCACCTCGCACTCTGCCGTGTCGGGGTACTTGTTCAGCGCGGCGCAGCGCTCGTCGTCCACCTGCCGCACGGACGCGCCGTCGAACAGGCCGCAGAACACGCGACGGGTCTTGTTCCCTTTGCCGCATTCCACTGAACACTGGGAAAGTGGAGAGACTTATATACTATGGGTACTAGTATAGTATTATATTATCTGTGCTATGGATTATAATACTAGTCTTTGTTAATTTTTGTCACGGTGACTAATTTTAAATAGTTAATGAAACTTAAGAGCCTATTAAGTCTACTAAGCACTAAAAGCACTTTGTATAATCTTGTGTTTGTTTAGACACACAATTTTTGAAACACTCATGAAGACAACTGCCATCTCAGTCTCCCGTGACCACGCTCGCTGTAAAGTGCTCGAAACGTCGGGTTAAATAATAATGTAAAATAATGTATAATAAACCGCGTTTAAAATCCTTTAAAAAGTATTTTATTTAAAATCACTTTATCAATCGGTTAAGGGGTCTATAGTAAGAGCGTCGCCCTGGGGAGGCGGCGGGGGCAGCTGACCATAGGCTGGTCAACTTGACTTCCCCCCAGCCCATTGCCTGATAAACTGCCTCCTAGCCCATCAGCTGATCAACCTGTGTATAGCCAGTACTCACGTTGCTCCACTGCGTGGCGTACCACTGCACCTCGCAGGCGGGCAGCTTGCCCGGGTCGCAGTCCTCCTCGAGCGCGGGCGCGGGGTGGTAGTCGCACAGGCGCGACTCCACCACCTGGTAGTCCTTGGTGGCGCAGTGGGCGAGCCGCGTGCGCTTCTTTGAGAGGCACGTGTCGCACTGCAATGGAAACCGGTCAATACAGATTCGTGATTTTTAAATTAGTAATTGATCATTAAGTACAGTAGGATAACAATTGTACGAATGGCATTATAAAAACTTGAACTGCTTTTTTATTTCTAATCATAAAATTGTAAAAACCTAATTAAGGTCATATACAGTGTATAAGCTGTACTCCCGGACTCGGAGTGCCTAAATAAAAAATAATGGTTAATCGATGGAAATATTATTATGTCAGGTTCCGATGTATTATAACTATTAGTCTTAAGATAATTATGCAACAATTGTGATGCGAATAAGGAAATAACTCCTTTTTACATCAAATATACAGAAATCACGTCTAGTATTAGTATAGCTATAATATTCCTATGAAGTCAAGACTTACTCCAACCCAGTCGGTGAGCACCCAGTCCACGCCATCGCACGGGTGCAACATGCAGGCCTGCTCCGACGCGGGCCTCTCGCCGGGGCAGTCCTCGTCTTCGAAGACCTCGATGCGCCCGTTTATCTTCTGGTAGCAAACCACCTGGCGAATCTGTTTGCCTGGTCCGCATAGTTTATCACACTGCAAGGAAATTGGATTTTTTTATTACCTATATACCGTAAGGGTAGCAAAAATTATTACAATTCAGGACATGGAAATAAAATAATGTTGTCTTGCATCAAGTTAAATAAGCTTAAAGTTAAGCGTCGACATATTGGCATCGTACGCATCGAATTACTCGCATCGTAATATTTTGACCCGACTGCGATCGAAAAAAGGATGAAGGAACGAGGAAAGAATTGATTTTTCATTGATTATTCAGTTAGATTTTTCATAGGTAATATTAAATAAGCTTGTTTCTAAAGAATGTCGACGAACAATGAATCCAATGCGTATACTATCGATATCTGCACGCTTGACATAAATGAATATCTACAGATACGATTACGTTATAATACATAGTAAAAATATTATATGGTACTTACGGCTCTCCAAGGTCCGGTGAACCAGGTCGGGCATGAGGCGTTCTGGTTACATTCCTCGTAGAGTTTCGGTTTAGGCCCGAGGAGATCGAAGCACTCTTTGTCAACCGTTATGGATTTAATACTGGACAAGAATAATTTCATTATTTACTATTTAATATCTCCAGAGGAGGTAGAAATGTAGAATTATAAATATATTGTCTATGATTTTTAATAATACCTCTCGTAGTAAGCTTATTCTAAAAGATGGGGTTATATTCGCGAATGTTTTCCATTCCCGTGGGATATCCAGGAAAAAATTTATGGCATTTCTTGTGTTTAAAACACATTGGTACCAAGTCATCCAAATAGCTCACTGGTTTGAACAAGAGACAGAAAAACAGAAAACAGATACTTTCGCATTTATAATTAAGTAAGGATATCTTGAAAGTCCCAGAAAGCGCATATTGACATTTTAAGTGAATCTGAACTAGGTTTGAATAAGAGCTTGACTTGACTTACTTTTCAGCGACAATCTTCTCGCAGTAAACTTGTCGTGACCTGGTGCCACCCTCTCCGCAGGGCTTGGAGCAGGGGCTCCAGGGGCCCTCGACCCAGCGCGGCGGGCACGGCTCGAGGCTGCACGTCTGGTTGGTGGGCGGCTTCAGCCCGCCGTCACAGAGGCTGTCGTCTACCACTTCTAATTCCTCTCGAGATCGACACGTCACTTGACGAGTTTGGGTACCTTTTGAAAACGAAAGTTATATTGTATAGAAAATACATACTAGATAGATAAATATTTTTTATTTTTAGATAAACCTTTTTATTTTTTACCAATAATACCAAGCCACAGATAATATAATACTATACTAGACCAAACAAAATAAAATATTATACAATTTGCTCAAAACTAAGTAAAAAAATTGGTAGCCTTATCGCTTAAGGCGATCTCTTCCAGTCAACCGCCAGGTGAGGATTTGCAAAAGAAAAAGAAAGAAAAGTAAGTAAATATTACAAAGACTACACATTAACGAATCTTAACGATAAAGAGTATTATGTGATATGTTTAGGCAGATAATCAGTGTTGTGGTTGCGTGACCACACCTTCTGTTTTGTAATTTACTTTATTTTTATTTTTTGTGTTCTTAGAAACAAATATTTCTTTGTTTCTTCATTCTCTATTAAACGATAAATGAATTCACGACACATTGACTCTATGGTTTTCTAAGAGAATATGTTTTAAATATAGAATATGTTTGTGCGCAGTTAAATTAGTATAATTAACTAATTAAGTGAATTAAAAAAAACAAGGAAAAAAATCTCTTATGCGCAGTTAAAAACAGTTAATTAATCAGTGAATGATAGATACCTCCTCCACAAGTAGCACTGCAAGGAGTGAACTCTTCATGTACCCAGTTGTACTGCTGGTTCGGGGGAGGGGCCAAATACGATGGGATGCTGTATTCGTATTCGATACCAACGTTGTCTTCTTGAAGAAGGATCTGCAAGGGATGAACATTTTATAATAGGAATCATACATCATATGATTAAAAATTTAAAATACCTTCATTTTTTTAATACAATCTCTATTCCATAAAATTCACCTAAAAGCTTATATTTTTTTAATATTATGTCTATCATTATTATTGTTTTGAATAAGAAAAAATATATTGATAAAACAAGCGGGAAATACAATTAATCAATTGACACGCAACGCTATTAATCGCAATAGATTTTGAAGACATAAATCATAACAATGTCAACAAGTGTATAGTTGTTGAATGTTTGCGATTGAATAATTTCTATTATCCTGTTATTACTATAAATAATTAATTAATAAAATACTTGTAAAATACATTCACTTGTTGTTTGTTAAAGAAAAAGAACGTAGTGATATTACGTCAGATAATTTAAAACCGTGACAAAAGAAAATTACAATATTCATCATATAATAGAGATCACATAAAAATATCTACACTAATATTATAAGGAGGAAAACTTTGTTTGTTTGTTTGTAATGAATAGGTTCAAAGACAACTGGACCGATTTTAGAATCCTTTCACCGTTCGAAAGCTACATTATTCACGAGTAACATAGGCTATATTTTTATAAAATATTATTCATATTTATATAAAAATATGATACTGGAGCGAAGCGCGGATCAGCTAGTATTAAATAAAATAGTTACCGATAAATAAAGCGGTTCGTTAGTAGGTCCGAGCGAGCGCAGCTTGTCTGGCGCGGCGAAGCCCTGGTTGCTCCGCTCGTAGTGCCACAGGGAGCCCGCGATGACCACGCTGCGGGGGAAGTCGATGTGGTAGTCGCCGTTCAGGTAGTACTGGTTGTCTCTCTGAGCGCGCAGTGCTGTATAGCAAATAATAAGCAGCGTGATATAAGGGTTTATCTCTTTGTAGCTGACTGCTTCATCGATAAGATACGTCTCTCCCTAGCAACTTACACTTACACTACATTACACTAAACACACACACGCACCACTCATTCATTCATTCATCCAAGACTCTATATTACTCTTCTTTATTTTTTAACTCTTTTAATGTTCTTCAGTTAATCATATTTATGGAGTAATCAATGTTATAAAAGTGATTTGGCCTATGGCGGGCACATTTTTATCAACCACATGCTCAATTTTTCAAAATTAAAATTATTTTTAACATTTTGCATAACATGTGCTAGAACACATCTCTCACAGGCGATATGGAAAAAAGAGGAACTTACCGAGGTAGTTATTAGATGCCTTAATTTCCGCGATAACTATGTTCGTCGCCCCTTGCGGGATTAAAAGAACGTCATTGTAACCTGAAATAATCAAATATTTAAATAAAAAATCATTTCTTCAATCAAACGTAAAACTTCTTTGAAATTCACTTTTGAATCTTTATCCAGTTGTCTCTTACTATCATAGGCTGTAATAAAACGTTGCTTTATTTTGACTATAACTTCGGACTAAAATATTGTTATGTTAGACAATGTCTTCACCACTTGTGTACACCATTTTCCTTTCCAATGGACATGGAAAAGAACGTTTTTTGTTAACGGGTTATTTGGAAGAGATCGCTTAAAGGCGATCAGAGCGCCCTTTATGTATGACTAACATCCTGCTAATAATCAGAAATTGTTTAATCATGGATTTCCCCACAACAAATTATTTTTGTTTTCCTGAATTTATATTAAGAATTTATTTATATTAAGCAGATAATATCTGCCAAGATGTAGCCATTTTCATTCTTATAACGTCAAGTAAGAGAATGGTGATTTTATAAGTTATGTTGTGGGTACACACATGAGCATTGCTGTGGTATTACCGGTCCCAGCATCATGTGACCCCCTACAACTTATTACAGAAAGATAACATTGGTTACTGCCTACCTCTCCTGAGATCCTGTGTGTCGATAAGGCCGTTGGTGGTGAAGCAGTTGGAGGCGTTACCGCGGCACTGTCTGCACTTGTCCTCGCGCGCGTTGGAGCCCAGCATCATGTCACATCCCACCGGCTGGAGGGCATATCAATTAAATTTATCACGAACATAACATTTATTTTATACAGCTAATGCTACAATAGGCACCTGTGTTAAGTATACAGTGTTATTATTCTAATTGGTGACAATAAACGAATTTGAATTAATTGAGAAGGCAAAGTAGATGCGTGCACTATTATAAAAGGAAAATACAAAAGTACATAAAATTTTAACAGTTTCTTTGTTATAGCTAATTGTATCTCTATTCTAGCCCCATTTACCTATTCTTCGCGATAAAAAGTATTCTCTAAAGGTTGACCTTCTCTGTGCCAAATTTAGTTAAAATCGGCTCAATGACATGAAACCGTAACAAAAAGGGTTACATTTTTTATTATTCGTAGACATAGCAATAATTTAAATACATAATTTGTTCTCACCTGACAAACGCCATCAACGCAAACATCAAAGGACTCCTCATTACATCTTGTCCCATCCACCACCTTCTCCCTGTGGCGGTAGAAGAAGCGCTCCCCGCGCGGCATGCAGTTCAGCTCGCAGGGGTTTGGCCCCTTCGTGTACGGCACCCAGCTGTAACTGATATTAGGGATAACGGATGTAGTTCACTTTGGATATAGTACTGTTAAAGTGAAGGTAAATGTGATTTTGAACGTTTCATATTGTGACGGTAAAGGAATACACCCTAGGGGCATGCCGTTCAGCAAACAGGAGTTTTGTCTCTTGGTGTAGAGAACATAACTGTTACTCATATTACGAATAACGGATGCAAGATATATAAAATAATGGAAAACTGTAATCGAAAAATGCATCGGTTTGGTGCCGCTGCGCTGTAATTGATATTACAGATTACTGATGTAGTACACATTGGAGGAATACAGTTAATTGATCAGTAATTTTGAACATTGGCAATGGGCTACAATCAGTGGAAGTAATACATGCTCTACACTAAAAATAAGGTTATACTATTTTACTTTTGATTTTGATATTTGTGGAGGAGAGGAAAATAATGATATTGTCATTCAACGCCATTTTTCCTGCCTTCGCTCATTAGTCTAATACCTACTTATGAAAGCTTCCTCTGTAGTTGACTTTGTCGAATTCAGCGCACTGCTCGGCTCGGAAGTCACCTGCGTCATCTGGACAGTCCTGGGTCTGACAGGAGAAGTACTTCGTGTCTCCGCCTGCACATAGTGGCTGCCCATCTGACCTGGAATTATTATTGTGTTTATTTAAAACAATTATTCAGAATAGATATCTCTAAAATCAAGAAAATATACACAAAAGGCGACATTTCTCGTAGTTTACTATAATAGAAAAAAACTTGGAATTCTACGGTGATATTGATTTGATCCCACTACTATCTCTTGTGGGTACTCTATCTTACATTTTGGTATTGCACCAAATACACTCTGTATTATAACTTGTCAATATCAATTATTGTGTATACCTAATAAAATAATTAAAAAAATAAATTACTTTCAAGTTTCAACCTTAGGTACGATAGCCAATGATACTGATATAGTAGTAAATCCTAGCTCACCCGAATTCTAAACATATTCTCTTCTGGCTGGCGACACCGCCGCCGCAGGTTCTGGAGCACGGTGAGACCTCCCCCCACTCCCCCCAGGCGCCGCCGCCCTCGCCCCCCGGGAGCACATACGAAGCAGGAAGGAACAGGCCTGCGCCCTGCCGCCTGTGTCTGATGCGGTGACCGTGAAACTAGAGGAAAATACAAAAAAATTACTACAAAACGTTTTTATGCAATTCCTATTTCATACTGATCATCGTATTTTTATTTACAGCTATTTCTGAAAGAAGTCAATTAAAAATAAATAAAGAATAAACTATGTACTGAAAATATTCAGCATATAGCTTAAACTTTAATAATAATTCATCTCAATCAATTTCAATCTCTAAAAAGTATTTTATACCATCTAAAAACTTTTCAGGATGTTTCAATGTATTTTCAGATTTGAATTTGATATCACAAGTATCATTGAAATAATTTCTAATTTCAATTTAGAATTGCTACCATTGTAATGATATCACGAGTTCATACAAATAAGGCCACCCGCTGTCTTATGTCCGCCTGGTTCCGCGAGAAACGTCTACAATATTGTTATGAGGATAAACAACTTGCAGCAGATTCTTGAGTTTGTACATTGCTACAGGCGCTGCGGCTTTAAGATCAGCGATTTTAGTCACATTGTTTTGAAACGAGCTTAATTTAAGTCTATATTCTACTCTTAATTTAATTTTATTCTTAATTTAACTCTAGTAAAATTATTCTCACGGTTTCGGTTCAGATGCTAGTATAAGTAACCAAAACAAAGGAAAAGTTGAAGAAAACAGAAAATTATGTTTACCTACACTTGATGTCGAAATAGATCCAAAATAACTTTGTTGATAGATACAGTCAATCTTACAGGAAATAGCTACAATTTGGAATTTACTCACAGTAAATACTTTTCTAACATATGACTGAAAACGACTATGTCAACTTAGGGAAATACGTTAATTGGACAAGTCGCTACTTTCGAAGCTCTAAGCAGGAATGGTATATAAATTTAAAAAAAATTATAATAATATTTGTACAGCACCTTGTGCAAGAAGTACAAGGAGCATTGACTTACGCTCACGCTTCTCTCCTGTCATGGAATCCCTCAGTATTATTGACTATAATACTCCTCAATATAGATCATCATACATTTAAATCTATAATTTAATACGCGGGTTTCAAAGCCCTAAAGCATGAATGGTGTGTTTGGACTGAGCCTAGTGCATAATGCAATACAATAAGAAGTGTTGACTCGTCAAAGAAGTTGACGCCCACGCGGCTCACCTGTCGAGGAATCCCTAAGCAGAGTCAATAATTGTTCGTTATAGATCAAAACATCCGGCCAGTTCCCATTTTCTAGTACAAGAGGACTTATGAAATGTAAATACGTATCAAAGTATCTTCAATTCGAAATCCATGTCTAATCATTACTTATTTTTGAGATGAATGAAATGTATACAGTGCATAGCATGCATATCACAAGGTATCGAGTTTAATTATTTCATAATCAAAACATTTTAAGAGTAAAGATAAATTATTCTCAAAATAAATTACAGTTTTTTCGTTCGATCAAGAAGTAAGATTTTCTTGGATGAACAATAATGTCTTTGGGAATAAACAATTAAAACTTATAAGAAAATAATAAAAATAAAAATAAGAATAGTAAAGAAAGTCGGTTAAAAACAATCTATTTAATAGACCAGTAACAAAATTGTATGATGTTACTGGTCTATTATTGGACCGAGTCCCAAACATATTTAATAGGAGACAACGTCCCCATAAATTGGCGTAGTCAATGAGCTAAACCGAATTTTTAGTGCTGACCGGTCTACTTCTTGAAGCTAACGCACCCATCAATTGAACGCCTCATTATTAGATTTATGACTATTTAGAGACAACAATTAGTCTACAGTAGGGTTGTCAATTCTAAAAAAAAGACTTGGGAAGCAATAGAGACATATAACAAAAATTTGTAGAAGTTTTATGCGACTAAAATATGTTAATAAACTTTGAACTTATAGATAAATGTATCTTGTATAATAATGAAATAATTAAGAAGTTACATAAAGAGAAAAAAGTAATAAAAATAGAGTATATCTCATTTATTTTTTCAGGGTTGTCAATATATTTTTTTACTTATTTTTAAAACACAAAACGATTTTACCAACTTGTAGAGAATTATTTAAAGTCGAACAATGTTTTAACTTTTTTAAATTTAGTTATTTCATTGAAAGTTTATTATAACAACTAGCTTTTGCCCGCGGCTTCGCACGCGTAGACTACAAAATTAACATAGTTGT
>LQNK01003076.1:36514-58638 GCA_001586405.1 Phoebis sennae | reverse complement strand
TATTTATGATATTCAAAAAACTCATTTATATTATAAAAACTCTTTTCAATAAGCCATTTATGAAATTTTGTCAAGAATATTTTATTATTGTGTTTCTTAAATTCAAGCGGTATGTTATTAGAAATTTTGACACACATACAAATGGCGCTCTTATTAAATTTTGCAATTTTGGGATTATCTACATTTATTAGCTTATACGGATCCCTTCGAGACCTTGCATTTACATCGGACGCTTTTTTAAATAAATGACTATTTTTACATATAAAGGAGCAAATTTCATAGATGTATAATGAGCAGAGAGGTAATAAACCAAGTTTTTTAAATACTGGTCTACACGATTCATCGGATTGAATACCATACATCGCCCTAATGCACTTCTTTTGGGTTATAAAAACTTTGTTGAAGTCAGTGCTATTACCCCACAAAATAAGACCATAACCTTTTTCAACTGACGTAGAGCGTAAGCGAATGAATTAAGCCTGTTACTAACGTTTTTTGTATGCGATTTCCAGTCAATGTGTTCATCTATAGTAAGCCCTAAGAATTTTATTTGTGAGTTCTCATGTATTTTTTCTATGTCAAGTTTGAAATTATATTTTGGATTATAGCATTTATTAAATTGTATATAATTTGACTTTTTAAAATTTAGTTTAAGATTGAATATGTCAAGCCATTTAATTATTTTGTCAATAGTTTTATTAATGTCATTGCTGTGTTCGGTCAAATTATTATTTTTATTAGATGTTACAATTACTGAAATGTCGTCGGCGTAAAGTACAAATTTATGATAAGTCACCTCAGTTATGTCGTTAATGTACAAGAGAAAAAGGAACGGTGCTATAACACTTCCTTGCGGAACGCCATATTTATTTATTTTACATTCAGATGAATACGTCACAAGCTCATTTTTGTCATTGATTTTTGAAATTTCTACATATTGCTGTCTATGTTTAAGATACGACGCGATCCATTCAAGCGCTGGACCTCTAATGCCTATTGCCTCTAGTTTGTCGAATAGCAAGTCATGTAAAACACAGTCAAAGGCTTTGTTTAAGTCAAAGAATAATCCTGTAGTCAAGTTATTTTTGTTTAGGTTGGTCAAATTTGTCTGAGATAGTGAATATATTGCTAATGTAGTAGATTTATTTTTTTGAAATCCAAACTGTTCGTTTTTAATTATGTCAAATTTATTGCAATACTCAGTAATTATTTAAGCATACATTTCTCAAAGATTTTGGAGAAGATGGGTATTAGAGTTATTGGTCGATAGTTATTAACGTCGTCTTTTTTGTCTTTTTTGTAGAGTGGTTCGACTATGGACTTTTTTAGTAATTCGGGAAAAACTCCTGTTGAAAAGGATAAGTTAATTAAATGCGTTATTACAGACAGAATTTCATCCAGGCACGCTTTTATTATTTTAGTATGAACTTCGTCAAAGCCCTCTGAATTTGTATTTTTTAGTGAAATTACTTCAGCTCTAACTTCATTTTCGGATAAGGGTTTAACGAAAATTGAGTTAGGCCTCATAGCTCTCTTAATGGAGTTTTTTGCGGCATCCCGATTTGTAGTACCTGTGACACTCAGAAAATGATTATTAAATAGGTTTGCAATTTCTACAGGATCCCTGACACTCTTTTTATAAATTTTTATCTCGTCAATACTATTTTTGTCTGTGCTTAAACATATCTCATTTTTTATAACTTGCCATGCAGCTTTACATTTATTTTGGCTTTCATATACAAATTGCGTGTAATTGTTTTTTCTCGCTTTTTCAATACATTTTTTTAGGCACTTGGAATACTTTTTGAATTTGGTTCGATTAGGCTCATTTTTAAACTTATAATAATTATAACGTAGTTTTCTGCTCATTCTTGTACTATTTCTCAGACCTCTGGTGATCCAGTTACTGTTAGAATTATTATTAATATTAATCTTAATTCGATTTTTGGGGAAGCAAAGATTGTAAAATAAACAAAAAAGTTCGTGGAAAGAAGAGAATGACGAATTAAGGTTGTTGTCTTCATATACATTATACCACGAGAGACTCTTTATTGCCTGCCTAAATTTGAGTATATTTTCCGCGCTATAGTCTCTTTTAAATATATAATATGTTTCATGCTTTACATGTTTTTTGACTACTGGAAAGTTTAATAGTTGAGCTGTTTCGTGATCTGATATAAAAAGAGGCATTACTGATATCGACGCTTTGTCTACGTTACTATTAAAAGTTGTTTGCTAACTGAGGATTAGGAATGTCTGAATTTGATTTTTTGTGTGTTTGTTTAAATTCAATAGGCTCCTAAACTGCTGGGCCGATTTGAGAAATTCTTTAACCATTGGAATCCTACTTTATACCTGATTTACATAGGCTATATATCATTATGCTATGTATATAAATGATTTGAGAAATTCTTTTACCATTGGCATCCTACTTTATACCTGATTTACATAGGCTATATATCATTAAGCTACTGAAACAAAGCCGCGCGGTATACTCGTATATTATAATTTTCAGGGTAGTTTTTTAATATTTCTTTTAGCTGTTTTGCGCGGCTTTCCCGTAGCATAATGATATATAGCCTATGTAAATAGTATAATGTTATATATCTACATCACACAACACACATACTAATGTTATAAAGAGGAAAGATTTGATCTTTGTTTGTCTGAAATTTGAACCTTCGAAACTACCGGACTGGTTTGAAAAATTCTTATGCCATTGGAATCCTACATGGAATGGAGAAATAATGTTATCAATTAAGCTATTCATTTTCCTTTATAGGTTTTTAATTTTTATCTTAATAAAAGTTGTATACAATTCAGTTAATATGAGATTGAATTGGAACTAATATTCCATGATGCAGAAAATTGAATGAATATTTCTTTTTTATTTTCAAAATACTTTTAATAACTATTTTCAAACAATGTTCTTATATATTATGGTCTAAAATCTATAAACAAAAAGTAACTATAACGATGGGATTAATATGGGATTCATTTCAATAACATAATCCCTCGAAATAAATGAACAATACTAGAAAATATTTTATTTACATATACTTTTTACAGATATTTATTTCCTTACCATAAAAGAATAATACTAGTATTTTAATTACTTAAGTATTCACTGTAATTTGAGCTCATCATACGATCATATGACTAATAATTATACTGAAATAACTCAATGCTTAATTATATTTTATTATTTTAGGATTTTACTTTTCTATTTTTCAAGCATTTGATTATTATGAAGCTTCTTTTTCTATTTAAATAAAATCAAAGCTATGATTTTCCATGTTGTAACCTAGGATGTACACGTAGATTGTAGCCCTTTGCGAATTTGACTGATATGGCTACATGGAGATCCAGGTCTTCCAACCTTCCATCTGCAGCCAATTCTACGTGCCTGAGAACACGCACGACGATGGTCTTTATCAATGTTGTGGCGTATACTCGACCTGTTAGAAATCAAGTGAATATTACAGAGCTATTTGTAAAAAATGTACATAGCAACTGAAAAAAAATCTCGAAAACCAATATACAAATTTATTTAATATATGGGGAATATTTTTTCCCCAATTTGGAGAATTTCACTTTGCAGTGGATATAATTTACGTCAAATGGTGTGGCGATAACCACGGGTAGAAGGTATTTTTGTTAATTGTCTAGTGTCCATATAATTTTTATCTATTCACCCGTGTAGCGACGGCTTAGAACACGAGTGTTGCACTGTCGCCACCCCATTTCTACCCATGTGTCACGGTTTCGTGAAAGGTGAGAGAGGGTAATTCTGCTGTATAACATCTTCAGCAATCAAAGAATGGAAGCCGACCATTGCACGATTGGGCCAAGCTAGCACCAGTAACATTACACTGTGTTTCGTACGGTGAGTGGGGGCCCGCAGGCCTGTATTCCCATCCCATTCCTCTCCTATCCTGGTCTACTCCTCTCCCCAAGTCTCATCATTAATCCTCTCATCCCCTCCCCGTTCTCCAAGCCGGCAAGGCATTGTGACACTTTGAAACCAAAAATAAACTTAAATAATTGACCACGTCCCCTTGATGCAAAAGCTTTCCTCGATAGGTATACGAGGCAATTAAAAAAGGTACAGATAAGATTCGTCATTCGATCAGATCATGTCGTTCTTATATTGTGACAACCAGGAAAGCTGGTATTGACATTACCCATAATCGTCTAAACCTAAAAATACTTTGTGTTAAGAATTCTTCCTCTTGGCTTTTGAACTACCTACAAGATTTGTTATTGATAACTTGTTTATGTAAAGACTTGTAATTGGCTCTATTTGTACCTAAAAAATCCAACCTATAGTATATTTGAATTCATAAGTTTTAACATAACATAAAAAAGAAAGGAAAGAAGTAGTCTGTTACCCAAACAATCCATAGCGCCCAAGCTGAAAGGCACAAAGACATTGGGGTCTCGATTCTTCGCGTTTTCTGGAAGGAATCTCTCTGGTTTCACGGAATTAGGGTTCTCCCAGAAGCGAGAGTCCCGGTGGAGATCATGAATTGGTATGACTACTACGGTACCGGGAGGGAGCGTTATTGTTCCTGAAAATTATAAGTATTATGGTTAATTTAATTATTATCGTCTGTCTATGGCTTCGCTAGTACATTCGTGATCTATAGATCTATAAAAGGTATCCTTTCACCTAATTTAGATAATTCTATAACTATATACGAACTTTCATCAAAATCCGTTCCGTAGTTGCGGCGTGATTGACTTACAAATATCTAAACTTTCACATCTATAGTATATGTAGTATTTATTATCAAATCGATAATTGGCATTTCATGCCTTATCTCCAGATATGTGAATCTAAAGTTTTATGTTTTTTTTGCTCTTTTGTGATCATAAAAGAAACCTATTTGAAAATTGCGCAAAAACTTATCTAGTTTGCAATTGGAATTGTCTACAGAATGAAATCAATTATCGAAATATTTATCAATTTAAAAGTAACCTTGTTTAATTGTAACAGTTTCTTCCACAGTTCTTTGTATCAAAGCAGCTATGGACAAATACCGCAGGACCTCCTTGTACACCATGTCCAAATAGTGAAGCTTCTTCAGCTGTTCCTCAGACACGTGGTCATCCTCCGGCCCTAGTACTTCAATGATTTCGTCGTACACCAATTTCTTGAAAACAAACGTAAAAATACCGTTGATAAATTTTATTTTTTAAGTAACATTTAATAAATGGTTTTTGCCTTTCAACAACCTTAAGAATAATTTTATTCAGAATTCGGTGGTCACAAACGTTTTTTTTTTTTTTTTTTTTCTCTTTATTTGAGCTTTATCACATCGCGATAATGTCGCTCGTCACAAACGTTGTTGTTTGATATCGTATAACAACCAAATTTGAACTAAGTAAGTTAAAACTAAAATATTTAAATATTATCATAGTCGCCACTATCATCAGCTAATGTAATCATATTAAGGACATCTGTATACGGAAATGTCCTGTTATTTTTCTTATAAACAACTCATTTAATAAGATTTTCCTGTATATTTATTGGTCTAATAATTCCAAAGGTCGGTAGAGATCAGGGCTTGAGGAATGTGAGACCGTTAAAGTGTTATCATAATATCGCTAAATTATTACCTTACACATTATTATGGTTTTATATTTCTTCGGTAATCAATAGTAGAACGCTATGTTTTTATGTGTTTGAAATTGATACGAGTTTTATGACTCTAATTGGTTGAAATTAATACGATGTATTAAAATAATGCAATTAACAGATTAATTTTTTTATATGATTTTGTCTACGTAAAACATTACTTTTTATTTAAACAATTTAAACGATGATGAGGCAAACGATTTCAACATTGTAGATGGCGATAAAAAATCTAATATTTCCTCTTTATAATGATTGTAGGTTTTCAGAATCAATGATTGTATTAAAAAGATAAACATTAAGAAGATGTTACGATTTATAATGACGATTTATAATGTAATAAATTATAATAAAAAAGATGTTACGATAACGAAGACCTCTCGTTTGATACTATAAAATTTCATCGGAATCGGTAAACGATACTTGATTAACTTACATGACGTTCGTCTCATCCAACCGTACAAACATAGAAACGCTAAGTCATCTCTCCACTCTTAAGATCTTACCTTTTGTTATCAGTCAGCAAAAAGAGATCAGTGAAATGAAAGTAAAATACTTATGTCTGAATAGTACATACAGGACTGTGGTCTGTAGACTAAAATACGTTAAATTTTGGCAAAATACACTTTCAACTTTTGAGTCCTTTAGTAGCTAGCAAACATACAAACTACATTCTATAAAATCAGATATTTAAAAGTGTATTCATGGTAAAGGAAGGTAGTCCTGATGTTAAATCTGCTGCACTGATAAATTTTTCTTCAGGGGTAAGTCGGTGATAAGCTGTATGTGTTCTGCCAGCCTTTTATGTTACAGTAGGTAGGTAAATACACCTAATGTCAAGTAACTGACCACAGCCCATGAACATCTACAACATCAGAGTGTCACATGTACATTGTCGGCTTAAAGAAAAGTAAGGGGATACGGAGAGGATCAATGATGGGAACAGAATGGAAGAGGAATGGGATGGAAGACAGGTCTGAGATATTTTCTTTTTACACGTGTCTACCTGAGTCGAATCAAGACCATCGTCTTTACATCTCGACTTTAAGACCTTGCTTCCCTCGGTCAATTTTGTATTCAATATTAATACCATACCTGCCACTTAGGTAGATGTGCCAAAAATAACAAGACGCCTGACGTTATTTTTGCAGATGCTTCTTGACTCTGAAAACCAATTGAAAATTCGTTAATAATATTTTAAAAACAAATAAACTCTTACGTCAATAGTAGATTAACAATACCAAGAACATTTATATAACATCTAAATAGATGTAACACGAAACTATTGATGGACTTTCTATATCCTGTAGTCTATTTCTGTTAAAATTTTACATATAAGGTAATAATACCATTATAAATAGAAAAATATACTACAGAGATATTTTTGTACAAATGATTTCGTCATAACGTCAAACAATATAATATTATAAAAATATCAGTACCTATACAATGTAATTTAATTGAACTCATAAAATTCTCTTTATTGGAATATCAATTGCATATTTAATATTAGTATTTGAAGTCATAACTATAAGCTCTTGTTACTTTGTATAATCGATTACGTATTCGTCATTACATCTTTACGATGTAAGCAGACAATATTAAGTAGTCAGTACAAAGTTGTTTACGTAAAAACATTTTCAGAACGACATTTATCACATTTCCACAATAGTTTGCAACTGAACAATACTAACAAGTAACAATGGATCATAAATAAGTGCTTACCGTAGTGAACAAGGCGAATGTCTCCAATTTTATCTCATTTTCAGGTAAACCACTCATAATAAACCGATCAACAATACCCAGACCTCCGCACATCCCTTCATTTAAATCTCTTCGACGTATTTTTACAATATCCGAAACCATTTCATCGACAATCTTTTGGTAATACTTTTGTCTTTTTAAATTACCGCTCAGCCAATATATAATTGGTATCTGCAGCCACCAACGAGTCATTTTCGAAAACATTAAGGTGTACATACTGAAAATAATATTTATAAGTGAAATATGACCACATTTGTAGGTCTATGAGACTTTTAATATTTAATAGCAGAAAATTACTTACTTTTGTGTTTCTAATATGACTTCTTTTAAATTCCTTACGTCTTGAATATCGTTTTTGGATAAACCCATTAGAGTTCCTGCATCATAAATTATTCATTCTAAAAACTCTTCAGCTTTATAAAATTAGTATAGATATATATATTTTCTTAATTGACGTCTTTACTCATCCTTTCTCGATTCCCATCCTTTATTTTTGTTATTAAAGCTTTCTTTTTGTGATGATTTTGATTATTTATTTTTAATTTTATAAAAATTGCGTAAATGCTCTTAGTTCCAAATAAATAAAGAAAATAACTTACGACAAACAGATTGAGTTGTGCAGTGCAGTACATCGTAATATACATTGAAAGTTCGATTGTCTCTACGTTTCAGAACAGTGGCTAATTTTTCAGCTTCATCATTAAAAATTGGATGAAATATTTCGATCGATTTCTTATTGTAAGAAGGATTAGCAATTTTTCTGTATGTCCGCCATTTGGAACCTGGTATGAAAAAAAAATTTAATTGAATTTAAAAAGATATTCAATTCCACGTTTAGTGTTAATTTTACCTCCAGTAAGTATCCCTTGGCCTATAAACGGAACCATGAAGTCATAGCCTGGTCCTTTTTGGTTTACTTTGTTACTTGTTAAAAGGAGCTGAAAAAATACATATATTTTTTAATTTCAACAGCCAGGAACAGGAAATGTTGAAACACGACAATACTTCGACATAAAAAAATGAGTTTATTTCAGAGTTAATTGAAAAAGGAATTTCCTGTAGCACCCATGAAGTTATTTTCGTTGCATTATCAGCATAGATTAGAGAATAGAAGGCAGATGAAGTGTGCCGAAGACTCGAGTGACGCCAATTACTCGTACGTATAACATACGTTTTTAATGCTGCCTCTTCATATCATCAGATGTACGAGTATCTGCGGATGCATCCACCGATGTGAAGACGGGGTAATCTGCCTATCCGTAGTAGGTATTTTACGTCCGCCGATGCATCCGATGCATCCGTCATCATCGGCTGTTGTCGGTTTTTTAGCACAGATCAAAGGATTTCATTACCCAGAAAGGTGCGTCTGTCCACACATAGGCAGATGCATCAGTGTAATTTAAATAGCCAATTTATTCGTTAATACAATTTTAAATTTTAAGTATCGTTTTTATTGTTTAAGCCATTGATATAGAATCAACTATATAGTATCAATGGTTTTAACGTTTTACATTTGAATCTTTAATAATTCTTTCTTGATAAAAATGGCAAACATGAGTACTGAGGAAACATTTAAATTTATAATATTTTTTTTTTTCAATTAAATAACATCTTTTCCCCTTTTTTAACTACTCTGTTGAGATCTACACTCAAAAAGTACTACGTATTTATGTAATTTGCTAGAGCGGGTACGGACTACGGTCTCAATGTCCATTATTAATTCCATTCCATTTTCACAAGACGTCCATTTTTAAATTTTCGCATGACCGACGTCTTTCAAGAACGAGAAGCGACTGATGCTTTGACAGATATGTCGACACTTCGAATGAATCCATCCGCTGATACGTCTGGCGATATCGGCCAATGCATCTCTTGATATGTAGAGGCGACATAAGAAAAATTACCAAGCCCTCGTGACATATTACGTCAATGTAGACAAACGTTTTTGTATTTGCTTTGAATCTTCGGCGCACTACATCTGCCCTTTATTCTCTAATCTATGATTATCAGTATCAAACTCGAATTACTTACAACTACATTTGATTTTAAAATACATATTGTGATAAATAATTTCGTTATTTTGTTATGAGGACAGACTAACAGTCCCCCTCAGAGCTTTCTTATAAAATCCTTAATATTTAGCTTTACTTAAGCTCATTTATAACTTTTTAAGTAAAATACTTTTTAAAGGATTTTAAACGCGGTTTATTACACATTATTTTACATTATTATTTAACCCGACGTTTCGAGCGCTTTACAGCGAGCGTGGTCACGGGAGACTGAGATGGCAGTTGTCTTCATGAGTGTTTCAAAAATTGTCTACCTCCATTTATTTCCCTGAAGATGGTATTTGGAAAATTGGTTCGGATTCTTGCAAAATTGACCTACAGTGTCCTTGCTATGCTTGACATGGGGTTTTAATTTTTTTATTAGTGGGTCCCAGGTGTTAGAAAGTCTCAAACCATCTCCTCTATTGAATGTTTGATGTTTTTTAATTTCAATAGCCTCGCGTACCAGTCGTGGAAAAAATCTATTCTCACGAGCGAGGATTTGTGGTTAGTTAAAGCGTATGTAATGGTTTGTTTTGTCAAGAGTGTGTTCGCATACAGCTGACTTTGAGTGACGCCTGTGCTTAATATCAGCAATAATTATTATGTTCTTTTAGTCGACTTCCAATGCTTCTCTTAGTTTGACCTATGTATGAGAGGCCACAGTCACAGTCCAATTTGTACACCCCGGCATCTTGTAAAGGAATATTACTCTTCACTGGTCTCAAGAATTGTTGAATCTTCTTGTGCGGCTTGTTTGATTAAAATCCTTTAAAAAGTATTTTATTTGTAAATGGAAAGTACTCGCGTTAAAACAAACACAAGATCATTTATAACTTTGCTATTTTTGATGTTCCGACTAAAAGTTATAGGACAATGTACAGAATTTAATTTATAAAATTATCTGTAAGTATATTTTTTTTGATAGACCATATAATGATATGCAGACCTTTTTACAAAATGTTCGCCGCGGGACACAAGGGTTGCAAAAGCTCACACTTCGACTGATCATTGCGTCTGACAGACGTAACCCCAAATGTAATTGAAAAGTTCAATGGACTTAAATTTTACAAAATGTTTCACTACTTACCCTTATATCAGCTGGATCTTTTACACCCACAATAAGATCTGGACCTAGCCAGAATCTTACATAGTCACCATATTTCTCAAATAATCCGCCAATTTTATTTAATTGTTCTGCAAATTAAGAACTCTTTAAAAGTTATTTGAAAAAATACAATAGATTGATTTATGAATTAATTTGTGAATTTTTAATCAATTATTATTTTTTCGTTCATACCTAATTTAGAGTTTTTTTTACATAGCATTTCGTGATTTAATTTATGAGCATATTCAATTCCATGTTTAATTGCCGTAACTTTAAAATACTACCTATTATTTAGTGTTTCTTGTGCTAAATTCTAGTAAAGTAAAGTACCAGACAATTGAACGCGAACAATTTCTTTTTTATTAAACTTTTTTCAGCAGAATTTTAAGAGTGCATAATCTGTCTCTTAATTCAAGGTTCTAAGTCTAATACCTCTTCTTACTTACATAAATGATAAAAATAAAATGATTCACGATATCTATTTTCCTCATTCATTTTGGTTATATTGCTCACCTTCTGGTTTAGTCATAAATAGTAAAGCATTTCCAAAGATTGGTATAGCTGTAGGTCCAGGAAGTTGGGAAGCTAATTTCAATATTTCTTTGTGACACAGTCTCCAATAGACCCAATATAATACGGCTGATACGCATGGAAGAAGATAGAAAATATACATATCCATTTTTATCTGAAATAGACGATTACTTTAAGACATTTTTTTTATAAATTGTTAAGATAATGTATAAAAGGTCTTTATAATATTTTATTGTGCTTTAACATCTGGCTTAGCCTTAATTATTATAGCCTTCATAATTCATCGAAATTTTCTCGCATGAAAAATCATAATAGGAAATCCTTAATTGAACCGATTGGCGCAGTGTATATGTCTACTGCGCCTAGTAAATTATTATATGATGGACATTGTAATTGTTTACTGGTTGATCCGCGCGGCATCGCTTCCGTATCATAATTTTATATGCATAGCCTATAAAAAAGCCAATACCTCTCCTTGATAATATAGGTTTCGAATGGTGAAAGAATTTTTAAAATCAGTCTTGTAGTTTTTGAGCCTATTAATTACAAACAAAGTTTTCCTCTGTATAATATTAGTGTAGATTTATAGCTTTCCAGCGTCGTGGGCCCCTGCTCTTAATTTACTACAGAATCTTGTTTACAATATGGCGCTAGGATTAAGGAAGTCACGATACGGTTTTTCGCCGTGGCCGCCGCGGCGGTTGCGTTGCAACATGTAGCTCCCGTACAAAACAAATTTGTATGTAAATTAAAAACGGTCAGTTTTTAATTTACCTTAATTTATTTTTAGTGCCTTAATTTATTTTTTAGTGTTTGTTGTTATAGCGGCAACGGAAATATATAAATTTTGAAAATTTCAATCTATCGCGATTTATGAGATAAAGCCTGGTGGTGATACAGACAGACAGTCAGCAGTGGCTTATTATCAAAACCCTAAAAAGAAAGTTCACTTCACGGCACACTATACGACCGCAGCGTGCGATTGTATGCTTTACGGACCAGTAGTTTATTGTGTGAAAATATCACAAACATACATCTATCAAAGCACAAATGTTTCTTTATACATATGTAATAAATACTGGGTATTAGTAAAGATAATAAATTCTAGTTTGAATCTCCCTTATAATAGTAATTTAACCTAGCAAGGCGTGTAGAACGCATACAATTATAAATTACACAAGAGACATTTGTTTTGCGGAAACTATTAAATAAATTATACGCTAGATTCTAGATTTACCTGATTCGGTATTGACGTTAAAACCGGAGGCCAAGGGCCTTCTTCCTTATAAAGGTCTTATTGTGTATTATTTTTATAAAAAAATCGGTCTTTAAACACAACAAAAAGGGCAATATCAACTTATTTCTTATATTCGGTAAAATAATAAAGGAGACGCAAATACATAGACAGAAAGTCCAGAATATATTCTTTTAAATGATATTGGTGAGAAAAAAAACAATTTACTAATAATGATCATAGAAAATGGAAATACAAACGCTCATCAATAGGAAATTTTGTGAACAATTATACTAAACTTTTACTTATGCATACATAAATATATTTCTAAATATTTACCCCTCAAGAAATAAATATTTTATAATATCAATCATCAGAAAAGAGATTAATTTTAGAAAATACTCAAGTACCTATTTACTTGCTAAAAATATTGTATCCCCCATTTAAATAATCATCACAGTTTCAAATACACCACTCAAAAATAAAAAAAACGTAGGAAGTATATGCAATTCAGGGTGTCATAAAAATTAAACAAATTATTTTCGTTTACCTTATTTTCGCCAAATTAATATTTCAACTTAAATGGGCTTTGTTCGTTTGTAAGACTTTTCTTTATTGCAATATAAAATATATTAACAACTTATGATACTATGATACACCACTAGTCTATACTACACACCATAATCGTATGAACCATGACGAGAAAACTGATATACGTTTGCACAGGGCAACAAAATATAATACTAACTACAATTTAGAGGTAATTCCGCAAACATGACTATTGGCGTAATAGCGCTACCATTCACGTAATAGTTTTATGTTCTGGAAACAATTTGAACATTCCTTGACCCCGTCAAGTGCGTGAGCTCCATAAAAATGCTTTATTAAAAAAATGTCTTAGTTTGAACCGATTCATATCTCACACATTATCCACTAAAATGAAAATATACCGGTAAGGTGCGAGGGATTGCTCAATATTACGTTTGTTCTATGAGAGTATTTCGTCTTTTGATACTTTTACACACGATACTTTTAACGACAACTACAACAATACCTATAATTTTATCAATGGGTTGTAAGATAAAACAAACTGATTTCAAAGTCTAGAAGAATTGTGCGCACGTTCGTAAGTAACTTTATACCGATAATGAATTATCCTCTCGACGGACAACTATTAATTGTATTAGATTATTTATTAACGGATGGGTAAAAATATTTACATAAATATTTTTTTGGGTTCTGTACCTCCAGTGAAAAAACAAAACCTTTATATAGGACGTGGCGTGCAGACGTTATGTCGGTTCATAAAAATATATTTTAAGTTCATTAAGCGTGCCTTCTTTCTGGAGAACGCTAACATTTTGGAAAATTTAAATAAAATACAACGTTTGTAAAATGTGCAATTTTTCTGTTTTTGAAATCTAAAAATATACTACATATTGAATATTAAATTATGCGTTATTATTAGGGGGCGCATGCATAAATTTATTTAAAACTAAGATCTAACTCAAACTTCATGTTTTGCTTATTTTTTTCCTAACTTTAAAATAATGTGGTGTATAAAAGGGATATGGCCGAATTAAGAAAAAAAATGTCTTTTTAATTGAGATTTCGAATGGAATATCTCGAAAATCGAAAGACTTATATTTAACATGAAATATTTTTTTAAGAACTGTCCTCTATGTGTAGATGCCATATTATCCACTTATTACGCCACATCCTGTCTGTAAGACCTGTACATGGAACTGCAGACCTAAGCAGCGGGGCTAAATCTTATTAATATATCTTTTCGTTTAATCTATACTAATATTATAAAGCTGAAGAGTTTGTTTGTTTGTTTGTTTGAACGCGCTAATCTCAGAAACTACTATAGTCCGATTTGAAGAATTCTTGTATTGTTAGATAGCCCATTTATCAAGGAAGGTTAAAGGCTATATATCATCCCGATATTCCAACGGGAGCGAAGCCCTAGTGCGCAGCTAGTAATTAATAAGACAGTAACCAAACCATTTCTGTACATTGAATATTTTTCAAATGGAGTAATTATATTATGTATGTTTTAAAGACCCCAAACCATGGTCAGAATTTTTTTTCTGTTTGTCTGTTTGTTTATTTGTTTGTATGTGCGTCAATCACGTACAAACCACTGGACAGATTGTGATAACTTTTTATTTTTTAAGGGTGGCTCTCCAATGTCCATACATGTAAACGGAGGGTAAAAAATAAATTTGCGAATATATCGTTAAATGAGGTGTTGATTGAGGATTGGTCTTCCAAACTAAAATAGAGGTTTTTAAATAGATTTTTTGCTAAAATAAATATTTTTCGAAATATACGCTTCTAAAGTAAATATGTCATAACGCGCGACAGAGTGAGATTTGGGTTGAGTTGCGAACATGCTTTTTAACGAATAGATTAAGACGTTAAAAACACTCAAATAATTCCCAAAAATCTCCGAAAAATAACATGCTTGTCGTCTGCGGCGTTGCTCGCGTGTACTACAATTCTCAGTATTTTGTAGAGGCGCGCGCAGTGTGAGATTTTAGTCAACCCATTGTCCCTAGAAAATTACAAAAAAATCTTTAGACATGAAATATTGCAGCGGACCTGCGTCAATTATTTTAAACTTTTGTTGCGCGCCTCTATAAAATACAGAAAATTGTAGTCCACGCGAGCGAAGCCGCGGGCGGGAAGTTAGTTATAAATTATTATTATTGATCGGTGAAATAATAAAGAATATTCAAAAATTAAGCTTAATTTATAATTTTTCTAAAAATTCAATGAGCATCGAAGATGATTGATTCATGTTTAACAGCCAGTACATTACGGTTAAGTTGACGTCATAATATGGCCTATAGTACCAGTATTTAAAGTATAATCTCGGCGTATAGCGTTTTTGACGTTCTAAGTTCGTCAAAAACGCTAAATGCCAAGAACTTCTTAAATAATTTTACTCTTTAAATAATTAAAATTTATGGAACATGCTTATTTAAGTTAACTGTAGAAAATATTAATTTAGTATGGGAAATTAGTCATGAGTCAATTAACCTATTTTATCAAACGTCATATAAAGTTATAAACATACAGAACACTTATTAAAATACAGTATGGATAAAACATCCTTTAGGCGATTTTTCTGAATAAGATCGTATTTTTAAATATAATCATGTTCAATAACTGGATTGAAGAGGTTAGTAAATTGTATAAAGCAAGTCTTCATAAGGATTGTTTAAATATTTTATTTATTTTTGTAATCCGAGGTAATCTAGTGTGTTATAGTAAAAAAATGTTCTGTGGTAAAAAATAACTCATAGTAATTTTGACAGTTCTAATATGTGTCCATTATGCTGGTATTCATAGCACATCTATTTCATGCGTGTTTAAAAAAAACGCCAACTGACAACAACCAAAAATTAAAAATTTCAAACGGATTTCGTGATTGATTCTAGAAAACTTTAAAATTATGATATAATTATAAATTTATTATTTACGAAATTGTTATTATACGTTAAAAGAGCAAAGAAAAGTCAAATACAAGCAAGAAGTAACGGTATGTATATAGATTATTAAATATACATTTATAAATTACGTTATATTTTGAGTTGTATGACTCAGAATTTACCGGTCTTCTCTAACTCTTTCATTGTTTTAACCTAGATCTTGTACTTAATAAGGATGCATTTATTATTTAAACCCATTATTAAACGATGCACTATATCATGATGATCATTAATTTTAGTCTGTCATTTCTTAATTTCATCGAAGAATGGATAGTCTTATTTAAGGAATCATCATGGTATGAGATGCATTATCGGGATTTTTGTGTTTCGAATGACTAAAATATTTCTTTTTTTTGCTTTTCAGATGTCAGCAGTGTATACATTTGTGCGAAGCGATAGTGAGATTCTTCAAGAACTGCTTAGAGTGTTTAGTTCTGGGAGAAGTACCACTAGGGAACAGTGGAGCATCCACGCCGAGTCGCTGGTCGAGCCTGTGGGTTGGGATGCTCTATGGAAGCTTTCAAAGGATTTCTGCAAAAAGTTTGGTAAGTAAACTTATTCAATAACAATATTTATTTCTTGTTGTATCATATTTAATCTTTTCTTGTTATTCTAAAGCATTCCTAAACAGCAAATAAACATGCATTCCACCAAAATATTCCTCCCTTATTTTAAATACACTTTTCCAAATTAAATTACATTTAAGTTATCCATATAGTAAACATACAATACTCAACAAATTGCTTTCAGAGGTGAGGTTTCCATGCATAGCCTATGTGTCAGTGACGTCGGTCAACTTTGAGGAGCTATCAGCTACTGTTGATGTATTGAGTGTGCAGCATGAGGGTGTGTCCTTACCAGAGTCTGTGGCTGATGTACCATTGATAGAACTCAGGCCGACTATTAAGCAGAGGGAAGAGTGCGTGAATGCAGCTAATACAGCAGAATTTATTGATTTGTTAAGGTATGATAATGTTCTATATAGATCTAGTTCTGTATAGTCTTCAATATTTGTACTGGACCTGACTAAACTGTACCATTAAAGAAATATTGAAGGCTAGGTGGAAATTATGTATTTATAAATTTAGGTTTGAGAACTAGATTCACAGTGTATACTTTGAATAGAGGAATATCCAAAAATGCTGAAAGAATCCAAGCCTGAATTTTAATATCCTAAATATATATTTTGTTATTTGGTAAGGAGGAATGTTTATTTTATATTGTACTTTTACAGATTCTACTATGATAATATATGGATGCCATGGGATGACCAAGATAGTAAGATACTGTTACCAAAAAATATAGAAGACCGCATGGTACTGTGGTCTGATCTGCACAACGGTAAGATACCAGCGTGTGTGGCTCGATCAATAACATTATTGAGGAATAGTGCAATCAACGCTCATGAGAAGTTGAAGGAGCTTGAATTGTCACTGTGTGATGGTGATCTTATTGATGAGGATGGTGAGTGAGCTTTGATGATAATTTTTAAGTTTAATTTATTATTTTGAATTCTGCATCATAAACCCTACAGAAAAACATAATTGTTTCCAGTTTAATAACATATACCTTTATTCATCAAGTAAGAATTCCTAAATCTAAATGACTGTTTCAAAACATTTGTATTTAAGAATTATCATTATTATTTTTTGTAATAGTTCATAATTTTTGTTGTAATAATAGTAAAACTTTTAAAGAACTAATATAGCTTATATGATAATATGTATAATTATTTCTCTTATTAATATATATATTTTTTTTTGTTACAGATTCCATGTTACCAGCAAATGACATACTTTCATATGCAGAAATAAATACAAGGCTAGATGGGATTATGTCAAAGTGGAATCTATATGAAGATCCATTGATAAGGGAACAATATATCGCCAAAGCTAAAAAATTGTGGCAGAAGAATAAAAGTAAAAAGAATGTAAGGGAATTTGAAATGTTGTTATATTAATTAAACTAGCTTTCCGCCCGCGGCTTCTCACGCGTGGGCTACTAATTTCTGTATTTTTAGACGACAACAAAACTTTAAAAAAAATACGATCACGAGACCAGTGATATATGCGCATTGCGCATGTCTATAGTTTTTTTTTTATAATTTTCTATAGAAATAGGTTTGACCAAAATCTCACAGAGAACCTCTTCAAAATACAGAAAATTGAAGCCCACGCGAGCGAAGCCGCGGGCAGAGAGTTATTTTTTGAAGGTTTTTGAGGATTCATTGAGTGTTTTAACGTCTTAATCTATACATGAAGAGTATAAGACGAAATGTCCGGAAATCAACCAAAATCTCACATTGTCACGTGGTATGTGGTATGACATTTTCACGACTTTAGAAGCATATATCTCAAAAAATATTTATTTTAGTAGAAAACGCATTTAGAAACCTCGATATCATTTTTAAAGACCTTTCTAATGAAACCTCATTTAATAATGTATTCGCGAATTTATTTTTTACCCTCCATTTACATGTATGGAGATCCACCCCTAAAGTTATATTTTTCAAATAAAATGTATCCTATAAGTTGCACCTAATATTGGTCTATCAGCATGTGAAATTGTATCAAAAACTGCCCAGTGGTTATTACGTGATTGACGCACATACAAACAGATAAACAGACAAACAGAAAAAAAAATTTTAAACATGGTTTTGGTATCTATAGAACATACATATTGCATACCAATTACTCTTTTTGAAAAATATTCAATGTACAGAAATGGTTCGGTTACTGTTTTATTATATGTATAGATTCAGCGTCTTAATATTTGATTTAAACTTTTTATTTATTTATTAAGTAGTTTTCGCACAAATGTTGTCTGTAAGTTGTAGCAAAATTACACAAACTCAACTCATTATTAAAACTAATGTGTTTTTCTGATGTATAAGTTATGTAACTGTAAAGTTTTATACAAGTTTTATACTCTTAAGTAGTCAATCCATACCCTTTTATAACATTAGAATTGATATTATGTAGAACTAACCCTATAATAAATAAAACATTGACAACTCACAGCAAAAACTGAGGTTCAAAAAAATACCAGTTTAGCTAAAAAATATGTTTAAATATGCAAAATATCTTTAATCGTAGGTTGTGGCATTATGGCAAGGAGGTGCAGTATCGGATTTTGCAGAACTATCCAAGTTTCTTCAGTCAAACCTCACAAATGAACACACATTGACCATAACAGTATCTGCTGAGGATGGCTTGGCTTTGGAGCCCGATGAAGTAGTCATTTGTAGTAAAGAATATGAAATTCCGGAGATGCCTTTGTCGTGTATATCCATCTGTAGTTTAAAAGGTAATTTATATCTTCTTCACTTTCGACAAAATAAATGACAAATAACAATCTTTGCGATAAATAATAAATTCAATCATAGAAAAATTATTGTGACATTAATTTTCGGGCTTCCTTTTCGATACCAAGTCTACTTATGTACTTATCTTTATCAATTAATGCGTAAGTAGCTCTGTCTGTCTCTTCGTCACATCTTAGCCACTGAATAAATTTGGACGAAATTTTCTACAAATGTAGTTTGAAACCCAAGCAAAGACATTGAATACTTTTCACATATCTATTACCAGTTTTTTTTAAGTTATATCCCCAAGAACAAAAGAAGTGACGTTTTCAACGAATTTATAACCATAAATGGTATGATTTATGGTTATAAATTCGTTGAAAACGTCAAAATAAAAAATAAATATGGCCTATATAAAAATATATTGTACTTATTTAATGGTTAAATTCCCTTATAGGTGATCTCAGTATTCATTTTAATCAAATGAAATCAACTTTGTTATACATACATTTATGAATAGTAATTTTTTAAAAAGCTACCAGTTCAAATTATTCATTTCTTTCATATCTCCTTCCATATAGGTTCAACTCTAAAAGCAGTGGAAATGCGGTCATGTCTTCTCATGCTGAGTGAGGAATGTAGGCTCCAAGACTTGACCCTGCAGTGTGAACAAGTGAATACCATTGTTGTGATGAAAGCTGGCACTCTACACATGAGGAAATGCGAACTTCTAGACGATTCTATGAGCAGTCAGGTAATCTTCTACGAAATCACCATTATGCCAGCTTTTTTTCGCAAATTTGTCCGTATGCACTATTCCGTACGACTTTTAGGGATAAAAGTTGTAATCCCAAATTTATGTGTGCAAAAGTTGGGTACATAAATTGTAAAGAGGTCACAAAAAAGAAATATCGAACCAACTTACTTTCATATTTGTACTATTAGTTGGGATTTAACAATAATTTGTATGCTGGTAGTATATTAGGAATGTCAAACTAAGGATTTAGAACTAGAATTATTTATAATCGCACTAAAAATATATATGATACTGTACTGAATATCACCCAAATGCCTTGAGCCGTTTTTGTGTGAATAAGTAAGTACACAAAGAGTACAAAAACGAAAGATTTTACAGATATTTATGCGTTTATAATAGTATGAAGTATGATTAGTGTTAAGTGAAAAATCCAATAAGAATTATAAAAACACCGAATTGTTTTATAAATATGTTTTTCGTTTTTTAGAGTGATTGTGCGCAAGGTATCGTAGCTCAGGCCGGCGCTAAAATACTCCTGGAACATTGCGTGTTTGAAAATTTCTATTCTGGAATTGTGGTTCATAAAGGAGCTCAAGTAAGTATTTGTTGTGATTTTATTTTTAAAAATTTCGCCTGAACAACCTTACAATTAGTTACAATATCCTATTATTTTTGGTTTAATTAACATACCTAAATACGTACAGACTATAGACATTATAGATCTCAACTCATAGAAGTGTGATGTAAATGTTTGTTTCATAATATAGTTAGGTTTTTTTAATGAATACATGTCCTAAACTTTTTTCATTAAGTCTTATTAGTACTTAGTATTTTTTAAGTACTGTAGATTTGGTAATATATTAAATACTTTTTAAATAACATTCCAGGTAGAATTAAAAAGCTGCGTAATAAAGAAATGCGGTGTAGGCATACAAATGTACCTAGGGTCTGAAGTGAAGGTCACAGACACCGTCATACAAGATTGCGCTGAACAGAGCATTCGGTGTGAAATGGACGACTACTTGTATCATGATAAGTGAGTAAATTATTCTTTTTTATCCGTCTACAATAATGTTATTTAAGTATATGTGTGTATGTGAACCATTGAACTTATTTGTATGAAATTGAAGTACAAATTTAAATGGTAAAGTGGTTAACATAATACATCTCCCTACTATATTTTACGGTGCACTTATGTCAGTCGATAAGTCGGTCGATTATTGTGTGCGGGACTCTCCTTATGCAGATTAACCAGACAAAATGGCTACCTACCTACCTATTCCTAGGAATTGAATACGGGCTCTATCGACCAGTGACAATGATTATCCTAATGCGGGCTGTATGGCATGCGTTACAGAAATCTCGCATGCGGATCCAATCGACTAAAGTAAATGCGCCATAACTGTATGGTCCTAATAGTTTCAGAATGCAATTACTGTAACCGACGGACGGTAGACCAATGTGACCGATTTCTAAGGGCTAAGTATTCCCCCATTCACTTTCGGACCCTAAAATCGAATATATTTTTACTAAAATAAAAATATTCTTTTCAGGATGGAAGGACTTCACATAGCTGATAATTGTAAAATAGGATCTGGAGATATGCGTAAAGAAGTTTTTATCGTTAACCAAGACGTCAACATGATGTAGTTTTACTTACCCAAATAAATTGTACCTTATTTACTGTAATGTCCGATTTTATTATAATTAAGGAAATATAATTTAATGGTAGCTATACAATGATGGCTTTAACTTATCTAGATTTTATGGCGCTAACGTATAATTTTATGTTGTAAGAAGTGAACGTTTTGTTTGTTCGAAATATATATTTAAAAATTTAATTTTGTTTTTTTCTTTTTTAAAAAGGTCACACGTATATAATAATAAAAATGAACTGCCAAACGGCTTGCTAAGCCCAAAACTCGGGAATGGCTTGACATAATCGGCTATTTCTTTCATATTTTATTAAGAGCAGAAAAATCGTAAAATAACGAAGCAAAAATAATTAATTTTTGTTTTCTCATACAAACCACTCTTTTACAAGTTATGACATGTGACGCCGATCAAAACAAAATATAGGATAACTTCTTCCAGCAAATCTAGTATTATTTAAAACTAGCTGATCCGCGCGACTTCGCTCCCGTAGCATAATGTTATAATTTTCCCCGTTTTTTTTCACATTTTCCATTATTTCTTCGCTCCTAATAGTTGCAGCGTGATATTATATAGCCTAAAGCCTT